>JAHBCN010020737.1:0-14770 GCA_019359885.1 Listronotus oregonensis
AAAAATATGGTAAATATATATTTAATGTTATTAATAAAACGCCTGACAAACGATTAATTTTGAAAGTCAAGTCGAACTGAATGAATTTCCTATAAATAAGCGGAATGCAGGAATTTTGATATTGACGCACTGAAGAATAAAAAATCCGCTAATTTTAGAATCATAAGTTCGTTGAAGTTTATTGCCTGGAGTATGATTGATAAGGTATTTATGATCCGTTCAACTTTAGGACAGTGGCGGTTGTGCTTCAAATTGAAGACGAGCTTAACCCATCTGTCAATCGGACGAAAATTATTTTTTATCAAGTATATGTAAACAAATGTATTGCGGATGGTTTGCCTAAAAAAGTTTGTATGATTAATAAAAAAAATCGAAAAATTTTTGATACTCCCTGTATAACCTTAATTTTTTTTACCAATTTCATAATTAAAGCCTTTGGAAATATTTAAAATTTAAAAAAATATTATAATTTTTGATACCCTGTATCCTTTTTTTTTTTACCATTTTCATTTAACTTAAATATTTAAATTAAAAAAAAATAATTTTTTTGTAACCTATCATTTATATATATGAATATTTTTGGCCGACAACAATAAAACTGCGGATCAGTAGGTATTAAAGGACAGAACATTAGGGACGGACTCTAATAATATAAAGATTTATAATTTATTGTTTATTTAGGTAAGTATCATTTTAAAATTAGATTAAGAAATTAAATATATGCAAAGTTTTATAGCTATTTATGTATCAAGGGCGTTACTGGGACTATAATGCCCTGAAGGTCGAAATAGCCCGAGGGCTAATTTCGACCTGATGGGCATTATAGTCCAGTAAAAGCCCGTGGTGCATACAATGCTTTATGTTTTCCCCAAAAAAAGAGTTTTTCAATGACTCATTACATTATTTATTCGCAATATAAAAAATAAGTTGCACCTGTACCTGTATACGTAAGTAGATAATGACTGGTGTTGAGTTTGACTTTGATGTTTCTGTCAGTTAGTCAGTTGGCATTTTTTATTTAACGATTTGCTCAAAATGGAAGAAATTCCACAAAATATAAGAGAAAAGGCCATAAAGCGACCGAAAATCTTTTGCCAGTTAAATCAAGGCAACAGTATGATCGGGAGTATGGCATATTTGGTATTTGGAAAGATGCGAAAGCAATTCTTCAAATAACCGAAAACGTTTTAATGGCATATTTCAGGAACTGGTAAGTTATTGATTTTATTTTAATACATATGTTTAACAAACTTTATTATTTTTAGTCGGAAAAATACAGTCCGAACTCTCTCTGGACCAAGTATTCCACCCTAAGGTCTACGTTGTTGGTCTATGAAAATATAGACATTTCGCAATACCATCGTCTCATATCTTTTTTAAAAGTTAAGTCGAAAGGATACGTCCCGAAGAAGTCTAAAGTTTTGGAAGGAGAACAAATATTAAAATTTATTAAGAAGGCCCCTGATGATATCTACTTGGTACACAAAGTCATATTGGTAATGGGTGTTTTTGGAGGTTTAAGACGAGATGAGTTGGTCAAAATGACCATTGATGACATTGAAGATTGAGGAACAGTCTTGGTTATAAAGGTACCAGAAACTAAAACTTCAACTTCAAAAAGTTTTACTATCATTGAAGAAGATTTAGGCGCTTTAAATTTAATAAAAAAGTACACAACATTAAGACCAGCTGGAATAAAGGAGCGAAGATTCTTTCTTACCTATAGAAAGGGTCGATGTACAGTACAACCCATTGGAAAAAATACCATAGGAAGCGTCCCAACATTGATCGCAAAATTTTTAAAACTGGATAATGCAGAAGCTTACACCGGCCACTGTTTGCGTCGCACATCGTCAACTTTACTTGTTGAGGCAGGTGCTTCGTTTGAAAAAGTAAAACAACACGGGAAATGGAAAAGCTCTTCAGTAGCTGAAGGATATATAGAAGAAAGTATTTCATCCAAAAACAAAGTAGCCAAAATGATTGCCAATTCAGATAATTCCGAGGTTAATTCCGTATCGACTATTGAAAATTCTTTAATGGACTGTTCTTCTATACAAGCGTTAGTGCTACCACCGCTGCTACCATCACAAAAAACACCGACCATTCTATAGTGGGATCAGCAACATTTTCCGGGACATTTCAAAATTGTAATTTTTATTTTGGAAATAAAGTTTAATTTTAGTATTGTTTAAAGAAAAAAATATTTTTTGTATAAACTTGATCTTTATTGTGAGAGAAATAAAATTGGATAAGCAATAAAATTTCCATATTAGCGCATTAGGGCATTATAAGCGGGCATTATCATAATGCCCGCTTATAATGCCCTAGGTGTGATAGCAGGTATGATTGCTATCATAACATATTCCGTTTCTAAGGTATTATACATCAATAATAGATAGGTAAAACAAAAATAAATTTATAACCATGTTATCTATACATAATTACATTTTTAATCCAAATATCTGAATCTAATTCTGTTTCACTTTCAGAGTCATCATTAAAATTAATTACAATAGGATTTATGTTGTTTTGTATAGAAATTGTAAGAGTCCTCAATTTTTAAAATGTGCTGTCCTGATTTTTTCAAGCTCTTAACTGGTATATTGGTAATAAAATTTGTTTTTTAAATTTATAACACTGGGACTTAAAGTAGGTGGAACATTTTTTGCTCTGATCTTTGATCTTACTTGGTTCCACAAATGCTCTATGGGGTTAAACATACAGTGGTACGGAGGAAGACGTAAGACAGTATGCTCAGCCTGTTCAGCCAAATAATCACATACATATTGTTTTTTAATTGCATATGTATATACGTGTAACTGAATTTAAAATAAACATCCTTTTCTAACAAATATTCCTGGATTTCAGTTTTTGAACTTGATGAATGCTTTGTGTAGCAGACGGCTGTGGTAGCTTGCGTTATCCATGACAATAACATTGTTGTTTGGAATATATTTTAAAAGATAATTTTGAAACCAGTTTTCAAAAAGTTTTGCACTTGTATCCTCATGATAATCCAAGCTAGATTCCTTAATATTCTTTGCAGACAACAGCAAGCAGTTTGGGACAAATCCGTCTTCTGAACCAGCGCGTATTATGGTAATGCGTTTTCCTTTATTTGAAGGTGCTTTCTTGTGATAGTTTTGACTGGAATCAACACATCCTTTGGATACTGTGTTGTGTGTATCAAACCATGTTTCATGAAGGTAAATTATGGATCTGTTTTCTAACCTATATCTTTTAATTTCTTGAAGGTAATTAAATCTCCAAATGCGTAATCTGTGCGATTCCATTACTACTCATCGTTTGTCTATTTTGCGATATTTAAATCCCATTTAAAAACAACTTTATAAAGGGTGGCACGGCTAATATTTATATTGGTTTCGTCTTCGTCTAGCTTTTTTCAGTTTATCCAAGGTAGGAACAACTCCGCTTTCATAAAGACAATATATTTTCCTTCTTATTAGGTCCTGATCACTATTGTCTATACGGTAAGATTGAAAATCACTACGATTTTTCTTTTGTTTAATTCTTTACTAATAATATCTATTATCGATGATATGGGAGTTTTTGTAAGTAGACAGGTTTCTTTTAAAGTTCCTTGTTTAATTAGTCCTCTACTGATTAAAGTTTCATACCCATTTTTCACAACCTGTTTTGTATCTAATGACAAATGATTTCGACGCGAATAGTTATATTCTCGTAAAACAACTTTTTCGAAAGGCACAGTAAAAACGTTTATTCAACACTGCCAGTAAAATATTAGCCGAAATATTTATATACCTAGTGGTCAATACTCAAGAAATACCTGGCCCACCCTTGCCATTATGAAATAATGGGTTTACTTAATAATAATAGGTAATAAAATCGTTAAAGGTTTATTGGAGTATTGTCCGTCAAAAGCCATAGCGATATACTTTTAGACAGACTGTATAAACCGATTTGTCTCAAATTAGAAATATAATAAATCGATTCCTTTTGGAATCGGATCTTTTTAAAAAGGAGTCGATTCCAGATCATTTTAAAATTATATAACAAATCCGTATCATGGATCCCATTTTTAAAAAGTAATTGATTCCAGCCTTCGGATCCTTCAAAAGGAATCATGGACGTCATTGAGATGGCAGGGTGTTAGTTGAGCACCTCTAAATTGCCCCAGTTCTTCTATATAAGATACCAAAATGAAAGGTGGGAGAACTTAAGATTATCAAAGGTTTAATAAAAAAAACTATTTTACGCAATTTTATCTTCGAATATTATTAATACCAGAGTTTACAAACTAAAATAGGCCCTGAAACATTATTACTGGCTTTACGCGATGTTGAACACTGCTTCTGTCGTTAATAACGTTAGGTAATAATGGCCTGTGAGAGTCTATTATTATGTATGTACCTCAAATGCAAACAGGGAGATAATGAACATCTATAGAGCTGTAAATTGCACAACTCCATATTACGCAGTTTCTAAAAGAATAATTGTTTACCTATATTAATACCAAGTGATCCGCTTAAACGGAAAAATATAGGACGATTAAAAAGCTTGGCCTAAAATATATTTTTATGTGAAAATAAAAACGACTTTTATATACAGATTTCGATAAAGTCAGGCATCTATACTTATATTATAAAGAGGAATAATTTAATTGCTTGTTTGTTTGTATTGAATAGGCTCCGAAACTACTGCATCGATTTGAAAAATTCTTTTTTCTACTAACCTTCTTAAAAAATACCGTTTTCAAACCCTGTATAAGGGTAAAAAACAGCACTTTACCTGCCTAGAGTGGTAAATTCTTTGCCACTCTAGGAGTGAAGAAACGAAGAAAGCGGAAAGTTCTGGGCCTTTCTAATTGAACTGTAAAAGGATGCATAAACGTTGCACTACCTGTTGCTCTGTTGGGAGCTGCCAGAGAAGAAATTATACTGGCCAACTTTTCTGAGCAGAAGCTGTGAAAATACCTATAGAAGAGCGACAGATCCCCTACAGCTTGACGGTGAGCAAGAAGGGGAAACCTTTCTGTGAGCGTGGGATCATTAACAAAACGAACGGCTCTTCTTTGAAGGAAGTCTAGAATGCTAAGTGTTGTAGAGGACGCCATTCCCTAGACATGAGAACAATATTCCAGACAGGGTCTGACTTGGAATACATAGAGTATACAGATTGGAAGAAGAGAAATACTTTCTGGCTCGAAAAAGGAATCCAAACTTTTTTGAAGCTGCCAAGGCTATGGATGTAATTTGCTTGTGCCGGCTGAAGTTATTCACAAAAGTAACGCCGGCAAGATTAAACGACTCTTTGTTCTGCAGAACTTGGCCGCGCATATGTAACAGATAAGCATGGGCATACTTTTTTCGCGACAGCGAACATAACTGTGTTTTCGAGGCATTAAACTGAACAAGAAATTTGGCGCCCCAATCTAAGATAAGTTTGAGGTCTTGTGAAAGAGATATCTGCATTGACCAACGCTTGTTTTCCAAATCAGAATTACATGGTGACTTAAGAAGTGGAGGGTACTATCGTCAGCAAAACTATGAATGGGATTGATTGTGGAAGAGAGAAGATCGTTAATGTGTAGAAGAAACAGCGTGGGTGCCAGCACTGAGCCCTAGGACACCCCAGCATTAATTGGATAGAAGCTGGAAGAATAACCATCTACAGTAACTGATATATGTCGATTAGAAAGAAAACTGGAAAGCCAAGAGCAAAGCTTAGGTGAAAGACCGTAAGAAGGAAGGTTGTTAAGAAGCCCATCATGCCAGACCTGATCGAAAGCTTTGGATATGTCAAGAGCAACGACCCGGGACTCACCAAGAAACTTAAGTGACTTGTTCCAATTGTGAGAGGCCAAGGAAAGAAGATCAGCTGTGGATCTTCTGGGACGGAACCCATACTGTCTATCATGTAAGATCTTGTGTTTTTCCAGATACTTCAGGATTTGGGAATTAATTAATTTTTCCATTACTATGCAAGCAACAGAAAGAAGAGATATAGGTCCATAGTTAGAAGGGAGAGTTTTGCATCCTTTTTTAAGGACAGGTTGTACACGTGCAGCTTTCCAACTCTCCGGGAAAATGTCCGTATCGTAAAAAATTCGAAAGAGGTGAGTTAGAATGGGTGCAAGCTCGGGAGCACGAAAATACCAGATTTGTAGAATTTACTGTAGCAGAACTGCATGAAGCAAACAGAAAATTAAAAAACAACAAGGCTCCAGGACCTGGAAACATCCCTTCGGATGTTATGAAATATGTGGCTTCAGAAAGACCGACCTACGTACTAAGAGCGTACAATGAACTTGCCTCTAGAGCACATTTTTCGGAAAAGCGGAAAAAAGCCAAATTGGTCCTCCTACAGAAACCAAATAAACCTCTAGAGAATCCAGCAGCATATAGACCAATATGTTTATTAGACATAGAAGGCAAGCTTTACTTATCTTATATTGGCCAGGCTTAAACAAGAACTGAGACGTACTGGGGATCTATCACAGAGGAAATTTGGCTTTAGGGAAGGCAGACAAATAGTCGATGCTATTAAAGAAATTATCCAAATAGCAGGAGAAGCAGCGGGGTACTCGTATGCTCATCGTAGACTATGTGCGATGATCACGCTCGATGTTAAAAACGCCTTCAATAACGCATCATGGCAACTAATCCTAGAGCAACTAAGAAAAAGAGAAATAGAGGAAAGCCTCATCAGCATCATAGCGTCTTACTTGTCCGGAAGAGAGATAATCATGGAAACTGAAGGCACTTCAAAAACAATGGAAATCAATAGTGGAGTTCCACAGAGCTCCGTGTTGGGGCCTACCCTGTGGAATATACTGTATGATGACCGCCTAGAAACAGAGCTTCCAAATGACGCAACACTAATCGGGTTTGCGGATGATATTGCAGTGGTGGTGGTGGCGAAACATGAGGAAACACTTATGAACATTGCAAACACTGCCATTCAAAGGGTGGTAAATTGGATAAAAGGGAGACGACTTGAATTAGCACCAGAAAAAACCGAAGCAGTCCTTCTGACTACCAAAAGAAAAATCCAACCGATACAATTCATAGTGGAAGGCATAACCGTGCCAGTGAGTCCAGCAATTAAGTATCTGGGAGTATGGATAGATACAAAGCTCACATTTGCCGAACACGTGAAGAAAATATCAGAAAAAGCAGAAAAGACTATCGTTGTACTATCACGTCTGATGCCGAATATTGGAGGACCTCGTTCATCGAAAAGAAAAATATTCCTGTGTGTGATTCATTCACAAATTCTGTATGCAGCTCCGATTTGGCATAAAATAACCGAGAATAAAAAGCTTTTAAATAAACTAAGTCGAATCCAACGCAGGATGGATTAGAATAAGTAGCGCGTATAGAACAATATCTGGGGAAGCGGTTGGAGTAATATCAGGAGTACCCCCTATTGACCTACGTATAAAGGAACGATATGAAAAACATAGTGGAGAACCACCTGACACCGCGAGGGAAACACTTATGTCTAGATGGCAACAGAAGTGGACAAACGGCATCTACGGCCGATGGACATGGAGACTTATACCAAACATCGATATATGGATTAATTAGAAAATTTGGAGAAGTGGACTATTACCTTACCCAGGCATTGTATGGTCATGGATGTTTCCAAAAGTATTTATACCAACGGCAAATCATAGACTCCGAAAACTGCATTTACTGTAAGGACGTAGACGATGTGGAACACACCCTATTTTACTGTTCAAGGTGGCAAAATATAAGACTAAGGTACAGAACAGAAACAGGGAAATTATTTAGTGAGGAAAACCTAGTTGCAGGCCTGCTTGCATCTGAAACAGAGTGGAATACCACCTATAGAACCATTAGACAAATAATAGAGACTAAGGAAAGAGACAGTAGATAAATATAAAAGGCTACCAAACCTGAGATAAAGTTTTTAAAAGACCTCAACAGGAAGAAGGCTTACACCATCCCTTAAGACCATACTTGGGCAGCGAAGTAATGCTGAAAGGCGGTTCCACTGCTCAAGGGCCGGAGCCGGGGTTTTTAGTCGGTAGGCGCACTCAAGAGGGTGTAAATCCGGCACTAGCTGGCAACGAACACCTTAGTCAGCTAGTCTTTCTGAAGATTTTTGCCCTCGGTATAAAAAAAAAAAAAAAAGCTCGGGAGCAGATTTTTTCAAGATTGCTGGTATGCCATCCAGCCCGAACGATTTTTAGTATTAAGAAAAGAAAGAATGCGCTTGATCTGTTTGACTTTAAAAATGATATCGGACATTTTGTGAGGAACAGGGACAACCGTTGGAACTGTGTAAATTTATATCGATGTTAAGCTAAATTTCAAGGAACAAATAGAAAAATTATCTCGTAAACTTGCATCTAATTGCAATGCTTCTAGAGTAGTCTCTCATGAATTAGAAATCTTGATATCTATTTACACGCCTTTAATTGAATCGATTATAATTAAAAAATGTTTATCAGTTTCTATTATATTTAGTGTTTTTCTTGCAAAAAAGCAGTTTGATATATTTGCTAAGACTCATGTAAACCATTATTTATTATATCAAAAAGAATTTTAAGACTTACTTCTATCCATATTTTGAAAATAGTATCTTTATTATACAAAAAATATTGGTTTAGTAAATTCTAAGCATTCTTCGCACAACACTAGAAAAAATTTTCAACTTTAACATCCAAATTCTAGTTCTACTTTATTAAAAATATCTTTAATCCATGACTCAAAAAAAAAGGTTTTATTATTTCCCTGCTAGTATAAAAAATATAGGTGGTTTACATAAATTTAAATTGGCCGTCAAAAACATATTGTTAGGAAAGGCTTAATATGTATTGTTCGAAAACTTTAAAGATAATTTAGAATAGATTTATTACATAGAACCCTTATATTGTCTTTTTTCCTCTAATAATATATAATTTATTATTATTCTTTGTTATTATCATAGTTTTATTGATTGCTTTGTCGAAAAGATGTATAATCTTATATGACACTAAAGCAATATTATTATAAGAGGCCTAGATTTTTGGATAGGATTACACAAATATTTACCATGTTTTTTTTGTAATCTGGAAATATTTTTTTGGCCATGTCAAAATCCAGAACAGAATAATCAGATTTTAGAAAGAATGCATCAATTTCAATTTAAAGGTTTTTTTCGTTGTTTCCTGAAGTGGTAATATTGCAGATTGTACACTTTGGAACCAGCCCCCTCAATTTTTTCTTTATTTGTGTCCTAAAACCTCTTAGATACCAAATTTCAAGTTTCTTCTCGCTCGGGAAGTACCCTATAATTCTGATGAGTCAATGAATGAGTGAGTCAGTCAGTCATAAGTATAGTCTGACAAACTTAACTGTAGCAGTGAAAGGAATTTAAACTATTTCAAACGAATATATGCGTGTGTGCCAAGTTTAACTACAAGAAAGCAATAGTCCTTACTACTATATACTCAAGTAGTAATTTGAATGTTAAAATTATTTTTTTTACAATAACAAAATAAAATATTGAAAAAAAGCTGAGAATTAGATGTGGTTGTTATATACTTTAATTTTTATTTAATATCTATTTTGTTTTACTAAGGAATATTATGTTATTAGGTAATTATTTTCCAAAGACCTTATCGATTTTGTCTAAACTGGCAACATCAAACAAGAGGCTTGTCCAGTTGCGAACTAAACGAACCTGGTTGGTGGAGCTTGTCACATGTTTTGTTTCTATGGGTTAAATTTACTTGTGATTGGAAGTGTTTGCGCTGTTTCTGGTTCCTCTCTTGGAATGTCGAATATTTCAACATTCAGTGTCGGAGGTCGAAGGTTTTATCCTTATTTCTAAGTGTTAAATTTGGTGTTGTGTAATTTTGCTTGTTTTGTTGTGTTTTGTTTTTTCTACCTTGTATATACTATTTTTAGTTCTTATTTGATTTTTAAATAGTATTTCAATAGTATTACTATTGTTTTAAAATGAACAAATTTACTTGCGGAAAGACACTACATGGACAAACAAAAGAAGTAATAGCAAATGTTTATAGGTAAGTAATAATCTTATAAAACAGTAATCATGTTTTTTCTAATGGGTTTAAACATTAAATATACGAAAAAGAAAGCTTTATAATATGTAGCGGCAACTAAAGTTGGCAAGTCAACAACAGCAACATTTTTTACGAAGAGGGTCTTTATTCTTCTTTATACCATTTTTTACGTCAAAAATATGAAAAAAGTATTGTTTTTATTAAGCTGTTAGCAAGTATCAAAGAAAGCGGGCAAGTCTCGATAATTAGGCAACCCGCTTGTCACTAAATAAAGACTGAGTAATACGCTTTTATTTCAGAATTAACACTGTTATACACAGAATAAAGCATACAGCTTTTTATAAATTAAATAAAAGCTACTTTTAAATATACTTTTGTCCATTTTAATTTTGTTTTATTTTGTTAATAGGGTTTGCGATGAAGAAGCCGCAAGCAATTCTTTAAAATTGCCACTTAAATGTAAGCTTGATCGGGTATCTCTTTACACCGGAGTTGCCGTATCAACTGTACGAAAAATTAATAAAGAAGATAAAGAAACGGTTGGAAAAAAACCCCAATCAAATGTTATTCAGTCCTAAAAAAAACAACGGCGTCTTTCTCTTGTCGAGAAGAATAAAAATTTTGATTCTCAAGTGATAAGACATATGATAAATAGGTTTTATCTTAAATCGAAAGTTGTCCCGACAAGTAGAAAATTGTTGCAAAAATTGCGAGATGATTTAAATTTTTCATATTCTAGGGAAACACTTAGGACGTTACTAATATCAAACGGTTTTTTTGGCGTAAATTTCAAAATAAAAAAAAATTAATTGAGCGTCCTAATATATTACATTGAAGGTACAAATATATACATGAAATACGAAAATATCGCCAAGAAGGGCCAAATATTATTTATTTGGACGAGGCATGGGTGGATAATGATTTAACATTATAGTAATAGTAATGCTTACTTAGTAAGTTTTTATTTTATAAATTTCTTTGTCATTTATCAAAAATTGCAATGATAATACTACAGGGGACATAGAACGACGTTTCCTTATTTTAAATTATTACTAAAAATTAAAAATACCGCCTATCTTAGAGGTAAACAAATAAAAAAAACCGATTAGATGATGACGTTTTTCTGCATTTTCAACTTTCCATGAAATATTTTGTGAAATTGTTACTGATGGTCTTTAAATGCCTTTATTTTTGGTGACGACCATACATTTAAAATATATTTTAAATAAAACATAATTGTATACTGTACACATTATTTCATTTAAACAAATTACAAAATATTCCTGAACTTTTGGAAAATCCGCACGCCGCTGTACTTCTTATGAATGAAGTACGCCATGTTTGGTTTACAACTTCCTTCCCCTTACCGACGCCCCACTGTCACAGATACGGTTGTCAGACTATAGAGTTGTAAATGGAAATATTTCCAGTGGAAATATTTCCATGGAAATGGAAATATTGGAAATTTCTGAACGTGTCTCGAAAATACTGGAAATTTTGAAAATATCAAAAAAATAAGAATGCTTTTAACCATTAAAACAAAGATTTTTATATATTTCTTATACTTTTGTGCAGTACAAATTTCACACTAGAAAAATAATTTTCCGAAAAAGTACGTATACGAGTATTAATTCTGATTACGAATAATAAAATCGCCATCTCGGGGATTCACCGATTATTGCTTGTTGGCTATTGCTTGCTTTAGAAGAAGTTGAATTGCACTTCCATGAACAAGGCATTGATGCTAAATCTGAATACAATAATCGAAGCGTGGATGATATTGATCAATTTGCACAACTTGTGTCTCGTGTGTAATGATTTTTTTAGAAATTTCCCTCTTTTCTTTGCATTTTTAATACTTAAATTTTTACTTATATTATTGGTTTTTGCCTTTTAACTTTTAGATGACAATTCCACTCATGTATAAATAACACCATTTCAAATATCAGAAATCGAAAACTGGTATCTAGTGATGAGCAAAACAAGACCAAGACCAAGACCGGGCTAGTCTTGGTCTTGGTCTTGGTCTTGCAAGCCTGGTCTTGGTCTTGGTCTTGCAAGCCAAAGGAAGGTCTTGTTCTTGGTCTTGGTCTTGCACTACCCGGTTTTGGTCTTGGTCTTGGTCTTGCTGGTCTTGTTTTTTTGGTAGTAATAATTTAAAATAAGTAACCTTGAGTAAAACATATTTTTTTAATACTTAAAAATAAATAAAGCTGGCGACTATATCTTTTGCATTAAAATTTGAAAATATACCAAATCTAAGCTTACATTTAAATTATTTGATTTAAAAGCATATTTTAAATGTACGGGTTTATTTATTTATAGCGCTTCATTTTTAGTTGAATTAAGACACAACCTGTTTTTATACATTTAGTTGCGCATAGAAACATTTTAGTGATAGGAATTATCAAAATTTTCTTTAAAGAAGCATATAAAATTAAAACAAATCTGTGTACTGTGTGAGCAGAAAAATAAAAACTTTTAATTTCAACCAGATGTGAAATTTTCGTGAAAATGATTTTTATATGTAAACATTGGTTTCTGATTCAAAAAAAAAGTTATTCAGGAATCTTTTCAGTTCATATAAACTTTTTATCTTTAAATTAGTCAAACATTTGCAGTACAAAGTTGGCACACATACTGTATAAACAATCTGCATGATGGCTCAATAGTGTGTCAATAGTGTGTCAAAGCTCGATATCTCCAAAACCGTTCATGATGGTGAAAAACTGAACATACAAAAATTATAGAAAAAAAGGGCGTAAAATGTGAAACTATTTTCTATTTCAAAATTTTTCGAAAGATCCACTGACACTCAAGAAAACTCCCTTGTATTGATCCTAAAATTAAAAAAATATGGCGAAAAATCCATTTAAAAAATCACCACTCGGTTTTTTATCCTGGAAATTGTTAAACTGTCATAAAGGAACAATATCAACGTAAATGATTTTTAAATATCAGTTTTCGTCTAAACCGGAAGTCATATTTAAAATCTATTTATATAAAAACTATTCCTATATGACATGAAAATAATATTTTTTATTAATCTATCTCTCTTACATTTATATTTTAGTTTTAAGAAGCAATCTTATAGTGCCACTTCTTACAGTGTGAAACAAAAATTTTTTTTCTCAATTGTGGAAATTTTTGATTCACCCTGTGAGTAGCATCACTAGATAACTAATTTAAAACAAACATTAGGAAAATAAAAGTAATTTTCAGCTTCTAAAACTTTTGTACTCCTATTTTTTCTCTGTCGTAAACGGTTTTGGAGATATCGAGCTTTGTCGGACCATTGAGTCACAATCTTATTATTTATGAAACATGTTATTGAATTTACTCATTATCGTTGTTAGAAAACTGTTCATAAAAAACAAGTAATCAATTTAATTATTATTTAATTTTAAAAAACCTGTTAGTTATTAAATAATCGCCTTTTTTGGAAGTTCTTAACACATTTTTTGTCATGTCTGTATGAAAGACCTCTGTATATTAAATATAAAAACTAAATATTATAATATTAAAAGAAGTCGCAGAAGTGCAAGAGTCTTGCAGGTCGGTCTTGGTCTTGCGTAGTCTTGCACTCCTCAGTCTTGGTCTTGGTCTTGCATACCCCGTCTTGGTCTTGGTCTTGCAAGCGAAAAGGTGGTCTTGGTCTTGGTCTCGGTCTTCGTCTTGCTGCAAGACCAAGACCAAGACCGCAAGACCAAGACCGGTCTCGCTCATCACTACTGGTATCGGATAGAAGGGAAAAAGTTACTGGCTAAAAAAAGTTTACGGTTCTATTAATCGTGTCGTCCATTGTTACCTCAGTAGCAACTGTATTTTATATTGTTGAATAATAATTATTTTGCTTCCAGCTTTGTTTCATTCGCGCAATTGTCTCACCAAATATCATTCGTACTTTGATTTTGAGCCAGATATTTTTTGCCTGTTCTTCGGAACTTTAACTCTAACACGTTTCTCAAAATCACTCACTCTTGTGAATACCCGGCCAAATCTGACCATTTTTGGTATTACCTATGATAAACTTTATTAAATGTTTAGTTTTTTGAGTTTTGTAGTTTTTATTTCTATATTTTCAATATTTCCATATATTTTTAAAGTTTCCTGATATATTTCCGGAAATACATCCAAATATACATTCTAGTCATAAGTAAAATGGACGATTATCAATATCGAATATCTCAGAAACCAAATGATATACATACCTTTTTTAATTTTTTCCCAGGTAATAAGAATTTCTATGTGAATTAACATACCAAATCTAATGACAACAAGTTATAATAGGAGGGAAAACATGCTAAACCTTTCGTACGTCAGACCGGAACTCGGTCATCGATTTATTTAATTATGTTAGAAAGAGAATTTGGGGCAATTATATCATTTATTTTCGACGAAATGCCTATGATTCTTGGATGCCAGAAACTTAAGATCCCACACGTTTTCGGAAAATGCAACTTCGCTGAGGACTGAAGTGTTTAATATTTTATGTATTTTTGAAGGATCTCTGGCGTCGAATAAAAATAGTCGAAAATCCTGTTTTAGGAACAGTAATTTATTTAAAATGGTTAATTAAACTCAGTGGCGGGTGTAACGGTTTAATTTTGTCGATGCTATGTTATGGTAAATGCGCTGGTAAATGGGTAAATGGTCTACAGCATTAAATTATTTTTTTTTTAAATATTCGAGCTAATCTATCTTGGATGCGCTGACGAGTGGCTGGTCCGATTTTTATTTTCAACT
>JAHBCN010020738.1:0-14826 GCA_019359885.1 Listronotus oregonensis
TTTTACTCCACTATATTATACCTCGCCTGTCTGCAAATTTGCAATTTTCGCTTTAGGCAATATTTTGTTCGTGATACATAAATAACTATTATTGTACAAGCCATTTACAATTGTTATTTAAACACCATATTTTTTATTTATTTGTTTTTACTTTTTGTGGTTTCAGACCACGTCCGACATCTCACTTTCCCTTCGGCCCAAAAGGATAATTAAGTTAGGCACGGCACAAGGTGGATTTCTTTTTGTAAGAAAAAAGTAATTGAAATGTTTTTTTATTAAAAAGGAATTTCCAGTTTTGTGGATTGATATCTTTTAAACTCAATAAAAACCGAGGTAAATATTTAACAAAAAAAATTAAATCCTTAGATTTCTCTATCTTTTACGCTAAATTTTTTATTACAAAAACACTGTACCATTATTTTTTTTTTATTTTAATAACCTCTTTTATTTATTATTTTTTTACTTTAAGAAATATTTTCGTAATTAAAATAACTTTTTAAAAAATTTTTTTTAATGTAATTGTCATGTGGAGCTATACTGACTTACTTACATACAGCCACAAAATTAAATCTGGTTATATTTCAAAATGGGCTATTACTATATAATTGGTCAAAAGAAAGTTTCGTAAAATTATTTTGTGTGATTTAATATTTTGTCAGTTTCATCTGGTTTTCAAACCACTGCGTGACATCTCAGTTACCCTTTGGACCATAAGGATAATTAAGTTATGTAGGACTGGAGGGTGGTTAACTTTTTCGGGAATAAAAAAGCAATATTTTTTATGAAAGATAATTCTACATAGTAAAAAATGTTTAAAGGATAAAAGATGGTGTATATTGGTATATTATAGAAGGAAATTTTACATTTTCTAAAATATTTTACGTTGTCCAGATAGAATACAGGCACAATCTACTATCTATTAGCAATAGCTTGCAAATAAAGTTGTTTCATAAGTGCGTGCTAATTGTAGTTAAGTGTTTTCATTTATATCTTGACACCCACCAGTTTGCTGGAATTTTTTTTTAGTCATTTTAAAAATATTTAAGTTTTTAATTTATTTGATAGTTTAAAGTTTAAATCAACATTGCCTTAAAAAACAAATAATTAATCATGAAAAAAAAATCTAAAAAAATTACAAATGTCAACGCAACTTTTAACATTTTCTCTGCACTTAAAAATGTTTTTTCTTAACTAACGATTGATCGTGTTGAAAACAAAATCGGACCCGTTTCTATTAAGTAACATAATTCTATTTTTAATTTTTTGTCTTATTATATTTATATTGTCTGGTCTTTCATAATAAATTTTATTTTTTAAGTAACCCCACAAAACAGATCCCATCTGAGTACATTTTGTACATGCAATACTAATTGCGAGTAGACTTAAATTTGGGGTAATAATTAAACTGTAATAAGCATGTTGGAGACTGGGAAAATAAACAACTATTCTAGATAATGACCAAATTGTTTTATCAAAATTATAAGAATGATTAACAGGAATAGCACACAAACTTTAATGAACAATTCGTCTACTAATAATTATTATTTTATTTATTGGTCTAATTGTAGATTTACCTATTTAGGACTAAAATATATTTAAAAAGAAACAGGTATTTAGCCTGATATTTTTTTTCCTAAACTGTATTAATATTATTAATTTAAACCACCAATAAAAAAATATGTATTAACATAACCAACTTTATAATAGCTTATCACACAATTAGTGCAATTTCGCATTCTTTATGTATAGAAAAAAATTTCTTTTTCTCTTTTATTTATTTAACAATTGCAGGTACGTGTTAGTACCACTTGAAAAAAAAATGAAAAATGCACCTTGCAAGAGGAAAAATAATGCAATTATTGTGTATATATTACTGTTAAAATGTCTACTTAGCTTGTTTATAGACTAATTAAAGATCTTATACTTAAGAAACTGAGATTTTTGAATAGAAACATAGCCCTTGTTTTACATAAATTTTTTTTGGTTTTTTTCTGAGCCTAATAAATAGCCTCAGAAACTCCGGGTTAATTGGATTGCAAACTACTAACATTATACTTAAATATATATATTACCGACTTATTTTAGGGCGTTCCAGTGAAAATGTGCATTTTCAAAAGTTTTCTTTACTTGAGTCCAAAACTTACCAAATTTTAAGTTTCCACCCTTGAGGGGGGAGCCCACAAAATTTTAATAAGTCAGTAACTGGGTAATATCTTAGAAACCAATTACAAATTTCCTTAGGTTTTTCACAGGTGATAAGAATAATTTTGTAAATGTGTATACCCAATATCATACCTTTATGTAAAACGATAAAAAGTTTTGTTAGAGGGAGAAAGACGCAAAACGTTTCGTCCAATATATTATGGTGCGTCAGGCCAGAACTTGGCCTGGTGCACTACCATGCGTTAATTGAATGTTTCAGTACTTGGACAACGTTGACGGAATTTAGCAAGGGTTAAACATCGAAAAACCCGGCACCCACGGCACCCTAGTACATCGACATCAATGATAATAAATGATTTATAAAAAAATCCCAGCGTCAATGCAGTGTGTATTTTTTTTTTGTATATCGATTGTTTTTTACACTCTATATCACCTCACCTAAATTTCTCATCCGAGATAATATAAAAGCTGACATATACGTTGAGACAATATAAAAAACTTATTCCTACTATCTTTTTTTTTTTTTTTTAATGTTAAACATAGTTTGCCCTTAATTTTGTGTGAATATTTTAAGAGTGCATTTACGCTACAACTTAGGGGTCGGGTGAAAGGACGCGGAGACGGTGGGCGGAGACTAACAAACTTCCACTACCACAATTTTCGTTTAGCCCCATTAAAAATATTATATTTTATTTAGGTTCTTCCAAATTGGTGACAATGTTGTTTCGATTGCAAGCCTACAGGGGATAAACGTTTTTCGGCAACTATTTTTCACTTAAAAGACATAAATTATACACCATTTTAAAGGTAAAGAAATAATCTATTCCTCAGCTTTTTAACGGATTTTTGAAATATGAGTCGAGTTAAGAAAAAAAAGTATCTAAACATAACCATTTTAGGGTGACTTTCACCAAGGAAATATTAAAAACTAAATCCAAATTTAAAAAAATATTACAGCATGAGCCAGATTCAAGTGTTTTCCATATAGTTTTTAAAAATTATCAATAACTTATACCGTTTTTGAGAAAAACATTATGCCCCAAACCCCAAATTGGATCCAATTTTCGCGGCGCGAATGGACTCTTAAGTAGAATATACCGATAAATTAAAAAAAAATAAAAATAAAAATGTATTTATATTTGACACATGTTAGACCATAAGCTAAAGTTTTTTAATTACGATTGCACAAATGTAAAAGATATTTGATTTTTTTAAAAACTAAAACTGCTTTGTACCAATTATTAAAAAAACTAAGATATTTTTTAAATTAAAAATAATAATTCAACATAAAAAACTCACAACTAATTTCCTATAAATCATAGTAATGAAACTGTTAACCTTCCTGTTTACAACCTATAAGCTTTTAGGATCGGGTTCGTATAATTCTAATTGCACTATTATCTAGTCTGCTTCAAATGCTAAATAATAAACACAATGTTTTATAGTTTTATTGATTTGTTAATTTGGTACAATAACAGACATATTAACACGGGGTGGACCAAATTTTTAGTTTAAGGTCTAATTATCGTCACGCATATTTTTTTCTGGTGTAAGAACGTAAGTAAAGAAATTAGCTACTTAAATTTGGCCCATCTTAACTAGATCAAATATAAATTTCTTCCGTGTAAACACATCGGTCATTGTTGGTGGATCCAAGTGATATCTTTGATCACTGATAGTTCGCATTCCGCAAGAAAAACGGCCAATCTCAGTCAACTTGCAAAAAATGTTTATTGTTTGTATGTTTTCTAAAGTTGTTTATAACTGCCTTTTTGTCAACTGTGATCATTATTATTATTAAATATTTTTTTTTATTATACTTACCTAAAAATACTACATTTTCAACTGTGTATAAAATACAGTTAATATGACATTTTCAGAACAGCGCACGGAATTTTTTTCCCGATCCCTCTTTCCGTGCGCTTATACAAAAATCCATCCATGGAAACTGTTCATAACAACGATTTATTTATTAATGATCATGATATCAATATCCAAAAACTATCGCTTTTTTGAAACGACAAGCTGTAGGATATGTAGCAAAGAAATTCAAGGTTCTTACATCAGAACAAGTAACCAAATTTTTATGTGAAGCTTCAGATGGACAATATCTATTAGCAAAAGTAATTTTAGTGTCTGGCATCTTTGGCGCATGCCGCAGAGATGATTTAATACGTTTAAGTTTAGACGATGTGGAAGATAATGGGCGTGTCCTGGTCGTGTTCTTACGAGATGAAAAAACTCACAGGTCAAGGAGTTTTACCATTACCAATGAAAATTGCAAATTTAATCCCAGTACACTTTACCGTAAATACGCAGATCTCCGCCCTAAAAAAATGGAGAGTAGAAGATTATTTGTTGCATACCGAAACCAAAGATGTTACGCTCAAGATTTTGGGTGCCATACTATCAGTGGTATTCCAAAACTTGTTGTAAAATACTTAAAACTAAAAAATCACGAAGAATATACCGGACATGGGCTAACGCGTTCTTCAGCTACCATGTTGATAGAAAGCGGCGGTGATTTGCTCACTTTGAAAAGACACGGAGGATGGCTTTTTTCCAATGTAGCAAAAGGATATATAGAGGAGTCCATACAAAGAAAAATTGAAGTATCCCAAAAGTTGTTTAGGCATTGTAACTTGGAAACTACAAAATCTGTAACAGTCAATCAAGAGAACCAAAACATACACGAAGACTCCACTTCAACATCTTTAGTTCAACAAAAAGAAATACAAAAGGGATTGAGCTTCAACAATAATACTAATTGTACAATAAATATAACCATTAATCATAACGGTTTCGTCCAAAATTAATTTTCTTAGATTTAATTAGCTTGTAATTTTTTTTCGGTTAATTTGTTTTACTGTTTCAAAAATAAAAATAAATAATCGCAATTTTCTTAAATCATTTTTGGCGATGTTTTTTGTTTATGTTGTCTTCAGGTACCTAGGTATAATAAAAAATATCGTTCATTACACGTCCAGAAATGGATTTTTTCGTTCTTGCATGACTTCCCGTGTTCGGCTGCGCCTCATACGAGAATTTGTCACGCGCGCACGGTAAGATTGTCATTTCCGTACTGGTAATGAAACATACTATTCCATAAATATAAAACTAAAAAAACAACCAACCGTTGCAACACCTAAAAGTAACAAGTTTTGTTTAAATCTAGTTACCTGGTAATAATTTAAAGAACACAAAAACTTTTACTTATTACTTTTACAGGTTATGTGATCACAATGTATTGACAGCAATTTAAAAGAAATACCGTTAATGGAGTATGACATAAATCCCATCACACAGTAATGTACTATTACTAAAAACTCTCTAAAAACTTTTTCTTTAAAAAAATTGACAAAAAGGTATAAATTTATTATATTATGATGCACTCCAAGAAGTTCTCTTTTTTTTTAATCAAAATGGTCCAACTAAATCATATGTTTTGTAAACAGGAGATTTAAGAGAAAGGTACAAAATTTAAATACAAATATTTATTTTTGACTCTTGTTATTAGAAAAAAAAATTAATATATTTTTTTACTCAGTGAGCAAAAAGGTTTTTAATTTCCTATTTTTTAATATTATATAAAAACTAAATCTAAAAGTTACCACTCATTTTATATTTGTGATTTGTTTACGTTTCATCTAAATAGTTTTGTGTATTTTTAAAAATTTGCAGATTTTATATAAGTAGAATTTTATAGTTTTATTTTAATAAATTAAAATTTATTTTGCTTTTGATATGTTATTAATTTATAAAATATTTATATTTTTAAAATTATGCAATAAAAACCTATATTCTGAAAAAAAACCTGATAATATTTTATAATTAAACTAATACTCCAAGAAACAAAATCATTTTTAAAAAATTGTACAAAGCAAAGATATTTATTTTAAATATAGTTTTAAAAAAATAAATTAAATAATAAATTGTCAAAACTTTTATAAACAAAATATTTATTATTTTTGTTAATAATTCTCAAATAATAAATAATCAAATTGTCACTAATTTAAATTAAAAGTTTATCATTTTTAGGCAGATTATTTGTTAATTAATTTTATTTTATATTTACGATAAAAATATTTATATCATATTTAATATTATCAGTCCGAGTTAATAATAAATATCATAATTTATATGGGTAAATTCGAAATTATACTCATTTGTAGTTACGTCATCCAGGTGAAAAAAACACGTATGAAGTAAATAGATAATTGGATATTTTTGTCAATCAATATTAGGTCAGAAAATTTACTATTGCGTTCAGAAATTAATAGTCTTTTATGTTTTTTATTCGTTTAAAAATAATGATTTAGCAGTATATTATAATTTAGACATTCGTCTATACACTTTCAAACTCAAAAAAATAAAATAATCCTAAAGTTTCTGTTTAATAACAAACTTAGTAACAAGTAACAATATTATGATTATTCATGAATAATGAACAAACGCAGCTGATAATTTAAATATATTGGCTTTTTTAACTAGAAGAACCACGTCTCGTCAATGAAAACACATTTCGGACCTAAATTTCCATTTTTGATATGCTGCAAAATTAATTCTTTTATGAACAATATCTGCCAAGTCCATTAAATATTTTCTATTATTTTATTTTTTCCACTTAAGGCCTATACTCTTGATCCATTTTCCTAATTGTCCATTAACTGAAGACCTGAAAGTACCCAAAGCTGTAAATAAATCTGTACAGTTTTCATTTGTGGCGCAATCCTTAGGTTTTTGCGAATGCTTTCGAGCGAGAAAAAAATTATCACGATTCCGACGTGGGAACCCGCTGAAAATGGCTCCCCAAAGTCCCAAAAATGACTTTCCCGCGAATATCTGCCAAAATATGGGAATTAGAGAATTTTTGTTAAGACAAAAATGAAGATCACCTCTAAATATACAAAAATGTTTTTTACCATTTTTTTCGCAACACCAATGTTTTTCGCAAAAACGGCCGTCGCAAAATCCATAACATTCCACACTGAATAAATGTGGTAAAAGGTTAAAAAATGCAGATGGACAAAACAATGTTTTATCAAAACGCAAGAAAGATGGTGAAGGAAATTTTCTGGGATCGTTAAACACTTGTTAAGGTCTCATTGTAAAAAATAAATGTTAATAACAAACCATGTTTTCTTTTAATATCAATAAATTAATGAGATACTCCCAAAATATTGTGAAAAAAAAATTGACCCCTTTTTTAATATTGTAGAAAAATCAGAATTGACCCAAACTCATATGCAAGGATAGGTACGGGTTTTCCCACTTCGATGAACTTTGAATGATTAAAAAATGTACATTATTGCCCGAGTAATGGAATAATTCATCCGCTTATAAGTGAATCCATGAAGATAGCGGCATTCTAGCGGTCGAGCGGAAGCTGAAATGAGGGGACTTTTGGGTCCCGTTACCTCGAAAACTATCAATTTTTCGAAAAAAAATATGAACACCATTTTTGTAGATTACAAGGCGATCTTTATTTTTTGTTTAAACAAAAATTCTCTAATTTGCATATTTTGGCATTTTGAGGGGCCATTTTTAGCCCTTTCCCACCAGTTAATGTTGATAAACTTTTTTCGCTCAAAAGCATCCCCAAAGACCGAAGAATTGCGCCACAAGGGAAAACTGTACAGATTTATTTACAGCTTTGTTCCTTTATTCACTGGACTAAAAGAGTCAATGGAAAACTCAAAATAATAAAAAAAAAATCTGAACTTTTGTCTTATTGTTGCCAATGTTACATGTTCCTTTCTGGTGCACATAGAATAAATTGTGTCCCGAATTATATTTTTCAAATATGTTGTAATTTTGGATTTTGCACTCTTTTGCCTGGAAGACGTACTGGAATCGTAATCCTCTCTATCTCATTCTTCTTTATATTTGCGATAGTTGTTGGGCTCAATTTTGTTGCATCTGCGGCTTGCTGTATTATATTATGAATTCAAAGTGCGATTCCGTCCCGGACTTGGTCCTTTTTCAGTTGAAAAAACCAAGATATTAAAAATGTTCAACTGCAGTTGTTGATTATATCTATTATATCTTTTTCTCGGCATTATTTAAAAGTTTTCGGGGGTAATATCATAAGAGCTCAGATTTAGCTGGATATTTTTTATTCTTGTTTTAGAATACTTACTTTTTGAAAATTTAACGGGAGCTGCTTTGATAAAATCTCGAGAGCGAAGCTCGAAAATTGCCTGAAAGTAAGTATGAGAAAACAAGCAAAAAAATATCAGGCTTAAAATCTAAGCTCAAATGGTATTTGGTAAGACAATTGCATGAATAAAAGATTTAAATCAACTAAACTTAATATTTTATTTAAGAATACCACAGAAAAACAAAATAGTAAATATTAATAACTGTAAATAATTCGCCCTTTTACGGTTGACTTTATTACTGATGCAGTTTCAACTTCTCGTACAGATGTTTGTATTGCTGAATTTAAATAAGTGGTTAAAGTTGAAAGCATGGTTTATTCAGTATTCAAAGATCTACCTCGGAGATTTGTTACAAGATTTTGATGATGATCACTGTTGAGTTGTAAATAAAGTTTTATGGAACTTGATGAGAAATGCCCAGTTATCTTAATTACCTCTTGTTTACTAACATCCGCTTTAGCTAAATTTGACACTGTGCTGCAAAATTTAAAAGGGGTTAGAAAATTTTTTTTGTTTTTTGGCCCCTAACCAATTTTTTCATTGGGAAAATTTTTGTCCCCAGCTTGGGGGTTTTTTGAAGACAGTGTGAAAATTAAAAATAATTTTTTACAAATTTTAAAAATTTTTTGCCGTTGAATTTACATGGTCTTGACAACATTTCTTATAATCTTCCCCATTTTCTTTTTCATTTTTAAAACCCCTAATCCCAGTATGTTTGTAAATTTTTCTTCTTTCTGTCCCATCAAAATTTGCTTTTTAAAAATATCCCAAAATTTGGGTTTCCCAAAATTTGGGATGAGGGGGCCCCCTTTCTTTGTTTTTTTTGGAAAAAAATTTTCCTATTTCTCTTTCTATCTTTGTGCACGGGTATTTCCGAATGGGGAATGATAAAAACTATTGTGCAACGTAACGCTTTAATTGACGTCCCGGCGCTTTGAAAATAAGATGAAATTTTACCATAGAAACGTACCGGGTCAAATTTTTCCCGTTTTTTATCCAGTTGCATTTCTGTTTTTTTCCTTTTGTAAGCAAACCACATTTTTTTTTCAATGGGATTGTTAATAGATCAGTAATTGTCAAAATTTTTTCTAATAAAAAAATTTGCTTTTTGTCTTTTTTCATTCAAAACTTCAAATTCTCATACCGTACAAAAATGTGCTTTTCTTGGGCAACATTTTTAATCCTAGGTTAAAAGTGCTCTTTTAACCCTAGGTTTAAAAAAGGGGATTTGAAAAAACAAAATTTTAATTTTCGACTTGGTTGGAAAAGATAGTATATATCATACTTATATATTTTTTTTTTATCGAATTTTCATTTACTGGCTGCGTTGCGCCCGCCTGCAACTGAAAAATTTTGCTCAAAAAAAAGATGCACTTTTAATCCTTATAATATACAACAAGTTGACACGCCGTTGTTTATAAATATAAAAAATAAATAATCATCGGACACAATTTTTTTTTCAAAAGTCTGTTGTTACCGCTGTTTGGAATATACTAAATAAAAATAAACAAAAGTGGCATCTTTACAAATAGGGTATAATTTCGACTGTACTATAGTTAATAAATTCCCAGCATTATAATAAGATTTAACCAATTAATATTATCCAGTTATGCCATCTTCAGAAACTTTTAATAAGGCTCCATAGTCAAGCCCATAGGAACGTGTTAATTAGCAGCGCATTCCGGGCAAGCCGATGGCCGAAGGCGAATTCATCCCTTACCCAGGTTGACCACAGGGTTTAACCGGATTCTCTTAATAACCTCTATTAAATTGACCAATTTATTTTGCCATTGTTTTTGTCTTATAAAAATTTGGGGTTTAAATTTCAAAAGGGAAAATTTTTTTGTAAAGTAGATAAAAGGAAAACCTTTTAACATTCCTTTTTTATTTTAGTAAGAAACAGGTACTGGAATAATAAGAATTTATAAATTAATTTTTTTAAATTTTTAACGTTCCCCAAAACCTTTTAAATAATTCGTTGATTTATCGTTTTATCTGCTATTTATGTAAAAATCAATATACTTGGGGACCCCATGTAGTTCCGGGAAATTTAAATTTTCTTTATTTATTATTGTAACTACTTTTTTGGGATATTATGTAGGTGATAGGGAAATTACAGGTGTTGAATATAAACAGAGTTTTTCGTCTTAGTTCATTAGTCGTTTGGAGTTTGCCAAAATCTTTCGTGTGTGTTATTGAACATCCCAAAAAAGCTAATCTAAACTATTAATATTTGTAGGTAATCAGGACCTGTACCCTGCGGTGCGGTGCCCACACAATAGTTATTTGTCAGGCAACCTATTTATGGTTGGGTTTTCCACTGAGGGTTGTCACTTAAATGTTATAACGGCCGAGAAATCAACGAATTTTGTGGAATGTACCATACTACATTTCCCTCTCGCTCTAGTTGGGTAGTCGGCGGGGAAACCATGCCGAAATCAGATGCTGAACGGGGTTTTACTCCCAAAAAAAAAAATAACATTTCTCTAGGGGGTTTTTAGACAGACTGAGATGGCGTATTTTTTTTTTTTTTTTTTCTTATCCGAAAGGGTTTCCCCCGAATTTTTTAGGAAAATTTTTTGGGGTTAATTTTAAAAATTGCCCTTTTGATTTTAGGAAGTAAGGGTGTTAATTCAATATTTGTTACTGCATTTCTAATAAAATGTATAGATGTCGTAAGTAGAAAAATAAAAAAATTAAAAAAAAATTTTTTAAAAAAAAATTTTAAATGTTCTGTTGAAAAAAAAAAACGTCAATAATTTTAAAAAAAAAAAAAATCAAAGCATTGCTATTCCATCACTGTATTTAAAACTAAAATGTAATAAGCATGAGTTATATTAAAAAACCCCTTTAAAAAAAAAAATTTAAAAAAGTTCTGCAGTATTGGTATTTGAGCTATTTATCGTATTGCTTTTTTTTTAAAAAAATTTTTTTGAATTTTTTTTCAATTTTTCCCAAAATTTTTTAAACTTTTTTTAAAAGAAAATTCCCGATGCAAAAATTCTTTAAAAAATTTTTTAAATTTTACTCGGGTAAAAAAAACCCAAATTGTTTAAACATTTAAGTTACTTTTTTTGCCCTGATTCTCTCGGTTAAAGAGGGGGGAAAGGGGCTATTCAGGCAAAGCGACGAAACTTTTTTAAGGGCATTTAATATGGTTTAAAATCATGGAATAGGGGGTCATATAATGCATAAAAAAAGGTTTGAGCTTTTTCCCCTTTCCCCGTTGGTATTGATTACTTCATTTTTTTTTAAATTTATTAAATTCTGATATTTGTCAAAATTAAGGAAATTGTTAAACTAAAAATTTTAAAATAAAAAAATATAAAAAAATATTTTGAAAAGTTTTATTATACTTTTGATGTCCCAGAAATTTAATTATGCGTATGTAAAAATATCGAAAAAATTAGAATTGACCTGCTAGATTATAGTATATTACGTAAAACAAGTCTAAAATGTACTGTATTTTTGGAATGCGTAGATAAGGAATCTCAAAGACCACAAAACTATTTTCAGGAGTAAAGTACCCGCTTTACAATTAATTATCTTTAAAAAAAGCGGGTCTTTTTTGGCTCAGTCCAGAAAGAGCTCACGTATCGGACTTCCGAAACTTGTTAGAAAACTGAACTTCTCTTAGACTATTTCAGAAAAGACTACTTCTAAAAAAGAATTGTTTGGAAAGTGGATACTTGTTAAATATTTTCGAAAGTAAAGAATCCAAAAAGTACTGTTTTGCCGATGAGTAGACAAGATTTTAGGAAGCTTAGTCTTCTGAAAATCATTCCAGGCCCAAAGTACTTTTGCACGTTTTATACATTTCAGACCTATGTGTTATGTTTTTTTAATAAGAAGCGTTAATGACTATTGTCATAATATTTGATATTAATATACTTAGGTTAAAAGTATATAATATGCTAATAAGTTAAACCTTATGTATATATTTTTAGCAACCATATGAAATAAAAAGCAATGTCTATCGTTTCCTTTATTTTTCATAATAAAATATATTTTATTCTGTACAATTATTAATGTTAACAGAAATATCATTTGGCATATTTTATAAACTATTTTCGTTATTAATTTTCATTGTTTAATATTTAAAATAGATATTGATAAAGTAAAACATTTTAAACGTGTTAGAACTAAATGATGTTATTAGGTCAATTAGCATTTAAGTGGTTACGACGATGTTGGGTTTTTGTGTGTTATATAAGGTCTCGTCCGGAAAAAAGTAACTTACCGAAGTAAGCTGTTTCCGGTCTAGGCCAGACAAAATATTATAGTTTCCTAAAAAAAAAGTATTCGGAGAAATTTACTTTTTGGGTGGTTATTAACTAGTTAAGTCCTATAAACATCAAAACGAATTTAATTTTTAAATTAAGGTATACAAATTAAGTGTAGACAAAAGTATTGCCTTATAGTAGGTAATGTCTGGCGTTTTTTAGATTTTGTAATACTTGATTATAAGATGACAGCGATCCATTTTCTCTACAGCTTCTCACCAGTCTTCCATCTTCTTGGTTGTGTAGGTCAAGTCATTAAAGGGTAGATATACCGATTCGAAAATAATTCTTCGGCATGGCCATATCCCTGACCTA
Source organism: Listronotus oregonensis (assembly GCA_019359885.1). NCBI lineage: Eukaryota > Metazoa > Arthropoda > Insecta > Coleoptera > Curculionidae > Listronotus > Listronotus oregonensis. Next base: position 12,923 of record JAHBCN010020738.1, read on the forward strand.
ATTTTAACAGCTACCAGGTTTCTAAGACAGAAATCAGCTGTGGTAGTAGAAGACCCAGGGTTTTTGAGAGGCTACGTCTTTCCCTCATAGCGTTAGCAAGGACTGTGCTGCCTTGCTATACTGCAGGGGGTTGCAGCACTCTGATTTTCGTCCTGGCATCACAGCGGCCTATGGGCAAATGTTAGTATCGTGGTCCGCAGACCTCCACGAAGTGACGTCGTGGTTCGTCATGACCTCCAGATAGGGTTTTGTTGGAGTTCCGCTGAGGGGCCCCTGCCCCTCCTCTGCCCCCTCCTTAAATTTTTTTTTTCTTGGTCGTCCATAAGGATCCTACGAGTAATTGGAAGAGGTGTTCATGCCGGGGTCCCCCTCACAGGCTAATTTTTCCCTCTGGGAGGTCCCCTGAGGCTGCTTTGACACCTTTTAGGTCCATCCATCTTTCGGTACGGGTCGCTCCCACTGGTTTGGGGGTTTTGATCCTTTTAAAGTCTGGTTCCTGCTTTTAAAACCCTTTCCCCGTATGGGTGGCTCATTGGTTTAGCTCTTAAAGTCTTTGGGAAAACCCCAAGCCCGCTCACTGGCTGTTGCCTTAGTCAAGGTAGGACCCTTTGAGCAGGATCGACTTTAATTTTAATTTTTCTTTTTTACAGACTTTTTTTTTTTAATTAGATAAGTTCATTTTTATTAACCTTATATTTTAATTTCATTTAAATTTTTAAAAAGAGCGTTTTACAAATGAACTACCTTAAATAAAAATAATGTAAAAAAAGGAAAAAAAAATCTTCCAGAAGAAATTTTTTCTTTCTCTAATATCATTTTATTTTACAATTTTTTTAAATTTTTATTTTTCCCTACCGGTTTCTATGTATGTTTAACAAAACCATTTTATATGTTGTCTTACTAGGGTTACAATTTTTAAACCAATAATGTTTTCTTGGCTCTAGGGGACAAATAAAGCCCACTTTCCCCTACCGCTTGTTTGTAAAAGGGAAAATTTTCCCCTTTTGTGAATTAGACCAATATCAAATAAAACCCAAATTTCCTTAGAATAAAGGAAAATTAAAAAAACGATACACGAAAGCGACACAATAGTCTCAACCCCCCTAAATATGATATGGAAGTCGGGGAAAAATCGGGGGGATTATGCGTCGCCTTCCGAATCCCTTTACGTTTTCCTTTCCCCGTTCTGTATCCCTATAATGTGCGGATATTCTCAATCATCCTGGATTGCATTAAAAATAAAATTATTAGTAAAGTGGTTATTCATAAACAATAAGCAAAAAATTAATTTAATAAATTATACAAAAAATTAAAAAAAACCGCCTTTTAGCAATCGAACAAAAAGTAAAAAGATAAATTATGAAAAAAGCGTGGGGTGATTATATTAAATGTTACAATTATTTTATTGGTAGTAATTAACAAAACTAGAGTTATTATTAAAATTGCCCAAAAATTTTAAAATTTTTTTTTTTTTTGGTTTGGAATAGGGGTTTTTTTAAAATAACAAGTTTAAATACCAAAAAATAAATCATTTTTTGTATATTGTATATTAGTCAATAAATATATTATGGCCAACGGATCATATTAAAATTTCATATAAAAAAAAACCTAAAATAACCCAACATTAAGGTCAGTAAAAAACCTTTTCTCCAGAAATAAATATTTTGTTGCCAGTAGCCTGAATTCTTGTAGAAAGCGTTTTGTGCAACTTTGGGGCATTCGCCAAGTATTGTCATTTTGAGAAAGTGCTATTAATTTTTTTTTTTATTCTGCTTATACTACTTAGGATATTAGAATAAAGTTATTAAATAATTGTATTGTCATCGGCTCTTGACCCCTATACAAATTATCAAGTTATTCGTACTTCTTAATATTGGTAAAACTTAAGTTAAAAAAATTCCATT
>JAHBCN010020739.1:0-14738 GCA_019359885.1 Listronotus oregonensis
CTGGTGAACACCCTGTATCTTGGAAACGAAGCCTTGCGGACCCATATTTGTAAAGACTTTTAGGTTTATTTTTGGCCCCCGACTACGTACCTAAAGTATTACATTTCCTCATGAATCCCCTGATTTTAAGTTACAGGAAGTATAGTACTTTACAAGGGATTTTTTAGAATTTACCAAATTGGTTATAATCCTTGGTAGTCTAGTCGCGAAGGGTTTCCTACGAAAAATAGTTAGAAGGCTTCAAAAAATTAAGCGATAGCTCTTTTCCCGATAACTCAAGAACCATAAGGATAAAAAAAATTGAAAAAAAGATCCTTGGAAATTTTCGGTATAAAATGAACCCAGAGTTCTTATTAATTGCAAAATTTTAAAAATTGATGGTGTATTGAGAACACTTTGAAGAATTTTTTTTCGTTGAAAATTTAATCAAAGTTTGGTTGTTAACAAGTTAGAAAATTTGTTAATTAACAAAATTGTTTTGAATAATTTTCGTCTTCATTGTACCTTAAAAAAATTTTTAATAATTCCCAAAAATTATTCACATCGTGAAGCTTTTTTTATAGCATTCTTAACAAGGCACGCCAAAAAATTTTTAAAAAGGAAATATTTTGTTTATAATAATTTTATAATTTGAAATATTTGATTTTATTTTTGTCAAAATTTAAAAGGGTTTTTTTTTTTTTTTTTGTTAAAAACCCAAACCCCAACCCCTGTTTCCCATCGTCGTGTGGTTGGGCCCAGTAATTTTTTGGAACATACGCGGGAGTTGCTGGTTATTGGAACTCTTGTTGCCACCTATGGAACGCGATCCAAAGGGTAAGATGAACAAAGGTTTTAAACTCAAGGTATTGCATACCGTGCTGATGGGTGAATGACATCCTGTCCCTTAAACAGGTGCCTTGAGATACAGGGCCCCCCTCTCAGAGTATCTGGCCTTACTGCGGTAATGCGGGGGTTCTGCCGTGGTGGACTTTATTCCCCCCTAGCTCCAAACGAAAGCGGACAACACCTTTCATAGAAGAAAAGTAAAAAAAGGTGCGGGGGACCGAAAGGGGAATAAATCCGTTTGGAGGGTCCACCAAGGTCACAAGCAAAAAAAGGTCCCCCGTTTTAAAACGGCTGAATTCTTTTTTGTAAGGTGCCCCTAAAGTCACCGGCGGCTTTTCCCCCGGGGAAAGGGGTAATGCATCCCAAACAAACAGGTGCTTAGGAAGGGTTCCCTGAACCCCAAAAAGTGGGCGGACAGAGCCACCTTAATGGAAAAGGGGGTTCCCCCTCTTTAAACAGAAAGCGGATAGGACCGTTTTCATGGTTTGGCCGGGGGATGCGGCCTCAGAAAGAACATCTGGTTCCTGTAACAAGGACCGGAAACACCCACGTCACTAGCCCCCGGGAAAAAGGGGGGATGAGGGGGTCTAATCGTCTGCTCGTCATGCTCTCCAGGAGACAGGGACACCAGAACACATCGGGGAAAACATTGTCCCGTGTCCGGTAGCGACACAAGTAAGAAGAGATGAAAAAAACTCTCCCCCAAACTGGTATCGGATTCATTAGAAGTCCGACCCCATTGGGAAAAAATAAAAAGGTGTGACCCCCCCAAAAGAACGAGCGGTCGCAGTGGAGGGCGTAAAAAGTCAACTTACTTTAAACCATCTACCTAATAATCAATGAATTTTTTTTTTGGCAAAAAATCTCAAAACGCATTCCTCAAATTTGCTTCCCCCATCAAAAAGAGCTATTGCTCATAGTTTTCCCAAAAACCTTCCAATTATATTTCGCAGGAAACACACTTTTGACTGGACTATTAAGTACTGTTTTTTTGGGTTGTTTTTTAATTTAAAGGGCTCAAGCTTCCTTTAGGCACGCAGAGGAAATCATATGAAAATTAAAAAAAAGTCCAAAAATTTCTTTCACCAGTACCCCCAAGTACTTTGGGGGGGAAAAAAAGACAACGCAGGTATAACGATTTTTTTTTTTTTGTTGCTAAGTATGTACTTTGACCACCGCAGGTCACGTTTTATTTTAAAAAAAAAAAGGCTTTAGTAATCAACCTCGGGGCGTCAACCTGAATGTCCCTGTGGTCCTCGGGGAAAAAAAAAAACGGCTTTTCTCCCCCCCAGAAACCTTTTTTTGGAAAAGATTTATAGCTCCCAAATTGCGTGATAAAAGCTAGAACCAAAGTCAGTGCCTTAAAAAAAAAATATATATATATATATATATATATATATATATATATATATATATATATATATATATATATATATATATATATTTTATAGATATATATATATATATATATATATATATATATATATATATATATATATATATATATATATATATATATATATATATATATATATATATATATATTTATTTTTTTTTTTTTTGGAGTAAAATTTGGAAGGAAAGTCGCTTAGTCAAAAAAAAAAACCCGGGGTAGAACCAAACCAGACTTAGTGGGATTTTTAAAAAGGGAATCGTGTACACGAAATCACTTTATACAACATTTTTATTTCAAAAACCCAAAAAAAAACGGTTTTCAATAAAACACATTTTTTAACATCTTGCTACCCTTCCTTTTTTTTATAACCCCCCGCTGAGAGCTGGGATAAACAAGGGGGAAAGGGGAATTTTGAGAGAGTTTTTTTTCCTTTGCCTCTCTGTGCAAAGATGTTAAGGTTAGCTCAGGGCGTAAAGGTTCGGGCACGCTGGTAATTTGGAATAGTTAAAAAAATTAAAAAAAGCCAACTCTCTAACAGTACAGGTGCAAAATAAAAGATTATAAATTTCTAAAAACAAATTTAATGGATATACATTTGTTTGTACACATATAATACAAATTTACAATTTTTTAAATGTCAATTTTAAAAAAATTTCTTTGTTGGTTTTGGTGACCTCTTTGGTGTAGATGCATATACCTTGTATTTAATCCTGTGTTGAGGTCTTGACTGTGGAAGTTTCCCCAGTGAACAAGTCTCTGTCGGCTGGACAATGACGTCACCGTGACAGCGTCAGCAGTTGTTGTTTCACAGCATCACATAAAAAGAATGACAAAAGGCAGTATCAATACATCAAAGGGTCTTGCTGAATAAATTTGAATTTATGAACTGTTATTGTTAAAGAAGAAAAAAATTGACACTTATGACTTTAAACTTAAAAAGATTCACACTTTGGTGAAGACATTTTTATACAAAAAATAAACAAAATTTTTATCTACAATACTTAAGGAATTTTTCTAAAAACAAAAAAACCTTCCTTACTCTTATTAAGGAATGATTATTTTTATAAAAGGAATGAAAATTAACGTTACATAAATATTTTCATAAATTCAAACAATGGAAAATGATGATACATTTACATCTAGCAAATTAGTAAAGGAATATTTAAAAATCAAAAATATTGAATAAAGGAAAATATTTAAGCAATATCTACTATACTGAAAACTTTACGTGTCTTTCTTAAGACAAAAAAATGTCGACTTAGACATAAATAGCAGTAAAATGCATAAAAAAATTAAATTCTACAAGATTTAAAACTAGGTAAGTTTATAAAAAAATAAGATACAAAAGAAAACAACTATCTTTACAAAATAGATAAAATCTGCTTTTGACTGTGACACCCGATATAAGTGACCTCCACTTATGTCCGATTACATAACACAAATCCCTTTATTACAGGAATTTATAAAACAGATACTGATATCAAATACGAAAGGAAACAACGTTAACACATAACGTTTCCAGGTAAGATACGATACGGTAAGATAAGGTAAGGTAAAGGAAACGCTATCTCCTAGCGCTTTCCTTAATCAGATAAGATAAAATGTATGGTGTTTCACCATACAAAAGGTAAATGATTTTGTGGCCCCTCCCTCTTTCTAACAAAAAAATAAAACCCCAAGATTTCACTGAGAATCTGGACCCTATTAGTTTAACCCCACAGGATTTGAGTCAACTTTATTCATTCACACCTAATGTGCAACAAATATTACATAATATAAAATTTGACTCACCTGTGGTTTAAACTTCATAAGCTCTTGGTCCAGACCTCGTGTTACTACTGCCTTTTCAATCCTATACTGAACATTTCCTTGTATGGTAGTCTGTTCCTAGTTTTTATGTCTACCAGAACATTTAATCCCCACAAGCGGTGATCCTAGATATGATCTTTGTTCTGCTTAGTTAGACAACCTAAAAACAATACAGGGAACAGCAGAAAATGGTCTTTACTTATTAAAGGGGAAATGTTTCAACTGGATTTGCAACAGCAACACAAGCCAGAACACCGTGTCCGACTTAAATTCTCAACCACATGGGTTTTAAAATGGCGCCTCTCGGCATAAAAAAATAAAAGAAACAGGGACTTTTACAAAATCATACCCTATAAAAAAATCCTAAAATTGGACTATACCAAATATAAATCTTATGCATAACTATACATAAGGCAAAGGCAAAAGCAAAAACTTGAAAATATTTTTCAAGAAAGCAAAGAAAAGAAAAAGGAAAATGGAGGTCGACTTACCGGAGAGATGTCACAATCAAAAAGCCCTCACTTGAAGGAATTTGGCTACCTTTTCGGCTCCTGATTCCCACTACTTAAATACAAGGTCCAATGGTGATCTTTTATTTCGCTCACATGTCCCTTTTTACCAAAAAAGGGCAGTACTCTTTTAAGCGACAAGGAGTACCACGAATTTGAATTTTTCGCGGTATTTATACGGTTTTCCACTCAACTTGTACACTGCACACACATAATAATTCTAAGTGAACAAATACGAACGAAATTTTCTGCTTTCAACAGCTGATTTGAATATCGTTAACCGTGAAAAACCTTTTACCAAAATTATATTTAAACCAGCCGGTTTGCAACAACGCGCTTTACTGATTAAGTTAGTCGCGGTTGTAAGAGAGAGATAGAAAGATAGATAGAGAAAGATAGATGTAATCCATAGTGTAGTATGTTGCCTAACCGATAAAAATCGATATCATGATCATCTTCTATATGATGGTGTTATATACAGCTTGTATGTTCTGTCTTACAGGGTGTCCGCGATTTTAATAGTAAATATTTTATGTTTTTATTTAAGTTGATTGATAATGATTATTTTACAGATGTTTCATTTAAGTTGACTGATAATAATTATTGAATTATAGATTTTCGTTAACAATTATTTAGAGAATTTATAATGTTGCGAGAATCGTGTAAATACTCGCAACACACTCCGTCACCCCAGAAAAAATTACCCCGTAATTTTTCCCAAAATCACGTTCCGGCGTGTATAATATAATCGCGTTAAGTGTGTAGCAGAATGTCGACCGTACCTGACACAACCGCAAATGTTTTGAAAGATAAAGAAAACCGTCAAAGTGTGCTAAGTTGAGTAGAACCGCATGAAGGAGAAGATTATTTTTAATTAGGAAGGAACCGAAAATATGACCAAATAATCAAGGGAGACTATAGAGAATATAAGAGAAGATAAGAAAAATGAAAATGACTCAAAGCCAAGGTAAGGGAACTAACTCAGAAAACTGTAGCTTACACAGCTACTCCTACTTAATGAGGTTGTTTTCTGAAACGAAAAAAAAATGCACCCCGATGTTTCCTAACAAAAAGGGGAGGATAGATTATAGTACCTATCTACTGAAAAATTCTTAAAAGAATTAACGATAATAATAATAAGTGAGCTTTAGTGCTCGTTACACCCAAAAGATAAATATATATAATATATATACACGTAATAAATTATAGTCCTCACAAAAAAATAAATTTAGGCGTAGGCTGTCTCAGTTTGGAGCATCCTTCTGCCTACCGACCTGTCGCAACCCCCGATCCGACACTGACCGGTGAGCCTGATCACAGTAGTTTGGCCCTGCCATACACCGTGGACAAAACCAACCCTAGGGACATTACTATGGCTCAGACTTCCACCCCCCATGAACCGACATTCCGCTCAGTCCACTCTTCGGAAAACCTAGAGAAGTTTTTCCGGAGAGTATGGTATACGACATCCGATCGCACCAATCATCCCTCATTCCGACAACAACCGAAAATCGAAAAAAGGTGAGGAATATAAAAATATTAAGATAAAACCTAAGGTAATTTTTAAACCCAAATTTTAGCAAAAAAACAAAAAACAATCAACCTACTTAAAGATGAAGTTTAATATTCAAAACAAAAAAAACAAGGCCAATTCTTACAAATTTATAAAGTACCGAAAATATACCAAATTTGAAAAGATGAATAAAGGCATCATAACTCAGAAAGAATTAATCAAATATGCACCAAGAGTACATTACTTTCACTATTTTTTCATGACTACAAATCTCAACTTCACATCAAAATTTAGGAAAATTTTACCAAGAAAAAATTGATCATAAATTGTTATTTTAACTTTTACAGATAAGTAACATTTATTTTAATTCTATAATGTAGCATTATTTTTTTTTAACATTATGCTCACATTGGATATTTCACAATATTCATATGTGATCATAAGAACACATGAAGAAAATTTTAATTAAGAAAAGAAAAAAAACTGACCATTTTGAGAAGTAAAGAAAAAAAACAAACACCGCTAAATAACTTACTGTTAAAGGCTGTTTTTTTTTATAAAATTTAGAATTATGATATAGAAACAATCATTTAATCAAATGTCTTAATTTTTTGAAATGCTGTGTTTGAGCAAAAGAAAGATAGGAGAACAAACACCGGTAGACTATTTCTTTATTGAAATTAAATTATGATGTAAAAATATTAACTTGAAAAACTTTAAACAACTATTGTTAATTTAAAATGCGGTGTTTGATCAAAAGAAATATGGCCGCTGAAGGCAAATCCATATTTCGGCATTTGGTGGACTTTTACCCCCACGAGATCCCCGTGCAGAAAGATTCTATGATATTTCACAGACATGCCTACAATAATCGAGTTTCGCGCCAAGATGACTGCCAGCATGACTATGACTGCCTCCTCTGCAAGGCAGAGTAGATTATAAAGGTACTACAAAAATTCTATACAAAAAGAATAAATAGATCAATATAATCAGTTAAATCTTGGAACTACAAATTTTATATTTACACTAACTGTCTCAAAAAGATACAAGGAAAGATATATGGGCGCCAGTACACAATTAATGTGTACAATGTTTTGGTGCATATTTGTATTAATAAAGACACTAGGGAGATAAAGATTTATAGCTAGAAGTATCCGAAATACACGATCCTAAGTCATCTGAATCTCTTGTGGTATCGGGTTTAATATCCGAAACGTGCCATCTACCTAAATCATTTCCGTCCATATCCCTTAGACCATAAACCAACCTTGAATGAACCTTATTCACAACACAAGGAATATATTTAGGTGCTAGTTTCGCAGCAAATGCATCAGCTGCTTTGGACAGAACATAATTTTTCTTCCAGACATAATCACCCACATGATATTGGACATCTCGTTTTCGCAAATCATAACGTTTTTTACTTTTTTGATATGAGTTGTATAGTTTTCTATGAACATTTTCGTAAACATCAGGCAAATTTTGAATTGTATCTGGATTATGTACCTTTTTAGAGATATTTATCTTATTTTTGCTATTTTCTGAAATTAAGCCATAAAAAGCTCCATCTACTGGAACGTTTCTACCAAAAGTTAAAAAGGCAGGAGAAAATCCAGTGACGTCATGTTTTGCTAAACGAATGGCCTGAGCTATTTGGAAAATAGATTGATCCCAAGTCTTATGATTTTCGTGTATATATGTTCTAATAGCGGTTATTATAGTTTTATTAACACGTTCTGTAGGGTTTATCTGTGCATGATACTTGGCATTATACCAAACCTTTTGTACATTATATTTTTGCATGAGATCTTTAAATTCTTTGCTAATAAATTGACTTCCGTTGTCACAGGCAAAAATTTGACATACACCGAAAATAAGGAAAACTTGGTTTTCAATAAATTTAACTATTGCTCTGGAAGTTGCTTTAGCCATAGGGTGAACAAGAACATACTTTGTGAACCAGTCACAAACAACCAAAACGTACTGATTACCATTTTTAGATCGAGGATAAGGTCCAATCAAATCAGCCGAAATAAACTGAAAAGGAAAATCTATATTTCGGTAATTTCCCATAAGACCCGCTTGAGGTAAATTAGAAGATTTACTAGCGGCACAAACGGTACATTTTCTAATGTAACGGTAGATACTCTGACGCATATTGGGCCAATAATACAATTCGGAAATTCGAGATAGAGTTTTAGAGAAACCAAAATGACCAGAAGTTTCGTTATCGTGGTACATTTTAAGGATTTCGTCTCTATGACCTCTAGGAACAACAATTTTCCAATCTGTAATGTTTCCATCAAGATTGTGCCTTGAAAATAAGTGTTTATAGATCACGTTATTTTCAACCTTAAATGAAGAATAATTTTCAGGATAGTCCTGAATTTTATTTATCATTTTTTTATACCAATTATCCAATTTAAGAGAAGTTAAATTTAAAACGGCAACATCTTCCAAACTTCTAGATAGTGCGTCTGCGACCGTGTTGCAGGAACCTTTCCTGTGAACAATATCAAAAGAGTACTGAGACAATTTGACAATCCACCTAGCGATACGTGGAGAAGGATTTTTCATACTATTTAACCAAACAAGAGATGAATGGTCGGTATGAACTGTAAAGTGTGTACCTTCAAGATAATATCGAAACTTTTCAATCCCAAAAATTACAGCCAAGAGTTCCTTTTCAGTAGTACTATACTTCCTTTGGCATTTATTTAAGGTTCGGCTAGCATATGCTACTGGATGTTCTAAACCATCTTCCTCCTGGTACAAGACACTCCCAACACCAGTATCGGATGCATCGCACATTAAAATAAAAGGGCGAGAATAATCAGGGCTAGCCAAAATAGGAGCCGATGTTAAAGATTCTTTAATTTTATGAAAAGCCTCGTCAGCTTGGGCATTCCACTGTATAGGTTGTCCCTTTTTCCTACCTTTTAACAAGTCAGAAATTGGACTACAAAGAGACGAAAAATTAGGTAAAAATCTACGATAATAACCTATCATACCGATCAATCTACGAATTTGGGTGGTATTTCTTGGAACTGGATAGTCCAGAATTGCAGAAACCTTTTCAGGATCTGTCCTTAACCCATTTTGATCCACCACATAACCTAGGAATTTTAAAGACGGTCTGCAAAACTGACATTTGTCAAAATTGATGGTCAAATTTGCCTCCTTGAATTTAAGGTACAATTTTTCCAACACTTTGCAATGAGTCGGAAAATCTGGGGTCACTACTATGACGTCATCGATATAAAAGAAAACATAGGGCTCGAGCGCAGCTCCTATTACGATATCCATCAATTTACACATGGTTTGTGCACTATCATGAAGACCAAAAGGCAGGGTACGGTATTGAAACATTCCTCTCCCATACACTGCAAAAGCTGTTTTTGGTTTCGATGATTCGTCTAATGGAATTTGATGAAAAGCTTGTTTTAAATCTATGGAAGATAAGAATTTTGCATCTCTAACTTTAGTTATAACAATATCAATTTGAGGCATCGGGTAGGCCGTAGGCACACTGACCTCATTTAATTTTCTGGCATCTAAGCATACTCTGAAAGAACCATTTGATTTTTTAACAAGCCAAATTGGTGAACACCAGGGAGAGTTAGAAGGTTCTATAATACCAAGTTTTAACATTTTATCGATTTCTTCATTTAAACACTTTTGCATTGCATGAGATAAAGGATATTGTCTCTGTTTGACAGGTTTTGCGTCACCAGTATTTATAGTGTGTGTAAGAAGATGTGTCAAACCTAACCTATTTTCTGGCCCAATTGTCTTAAACAAATCGGTAATTCTAGCTAATTGTGTTTTTTCCCGTTAGACAGGTTATCGGCAGTATGTAACTTATTTACAACACAAACAGAACTAGTATTTGCCTTATAAGACAAATTTTTAAAATTAACCTCAATACTAAACTCTTTAAGAAAATCTACACCCAAAATCAAAGAGTGTTTTAAAGAAGGGATTACTAACAATTTAATACAACGTGTAACATTGTTTAACGATAAGGGAATCCACACACATCCGAGGACGTGTTGTGGCTGGCCATCTGCAGTAGTAATCTGTATAGATGAGTCATTAGAAATAGGTAAATTCAGGGTTTTTAACACTTGCATCCCTTCAGAGCCCAAAATTGAAGAACAACTTCCACTATCAACCAAAGCTAAGAAGGTATGATCATAAATATTAACATTGACATATGGTCTGTCATCAAAAGATTTTTTAACAAATAAGGGACTAATAGAATGATTTAACAAGTTCCGGGGCAATTGAGGTACACTACAAAATGGGTTAACATTTTTACATTTACCAGATAAATCATCAGATAAACAAAACTTTTCATTAGATAAATTTTTACAAGGAGAGATAGTTTTCAGATAGTTTTCTGAACTGACCATGCCTTGTTCTGCTTTACTTTCGTGTCTTAATGATTTAGAAAAAAAATAAAGTTTTTTACAAAACGTAACCATTTCTGCCAATCTAAAGGATCTAATTTTGGTTTTTCGAAGGCTTTTTTCCTTTCTGTTTTGGAGTTGGGGGTGGTTGATTTCTGACAGGGGTGTTTGATTCCCACTGCCAGAACTTGACACGTTTTTTGAACAATTTGTACATTTTGGTTTTATTGTACCCTTTTGACCACATCCAAAACAGAATAAATTTCTCTCATTTTTACATTCATTATACTTATGCCCTTTTTCATGGCAGTTCCAACATTTGGTTAATGAAGATATGGCACTAACATTACCAGAAAAACCGGGAAGACTAAGGTCAGGTTCCATAAATTTTTTATACGAAGTTTGAGGCTTATGTTGATTTATTACCCGAGCAGAATTTTCAAGTTTTTTACAAAGCTTAGTCAATTCCGAAATACTATTAATGTCATGGAGTGCAAGAGCTCTGACATATTCAGGCAACAAATTTTCACGGATAATTTGGACAATTTCCTCCTCCGGTGGTGGATTATCCAAACGGTTAAAAAGACCCTCCATTAAACAAATAAAAATAGATACAGATTCTTTAGGGTTTTGTTTACGGGATTTAATTTCCTCCAATAAATTTTTGTCATAATTATCCATCAAAAATGTTCTTTTAGTTTTCTAACTAAATCGTCCCAATCCGAAAATCTGTTTTTAACGTGGTTATTATGCCACCAAGTCCATGCTTGAGAATCAAAGAGATCTGTAGCCGAAGCAAAAAGTTCATCAGTGGTACAACCCCGAGATATTCTTAACGCTTCTACTTTTTCTAAGAAAGTCATAACTGAACCTTCCCCAGTAAATTTATTAAAACCCCACTTATATACGCACTGATTTAATCTGAACATTCTGATGAAAATCATGTAAGTTTGGAGCGACAGCAATTGGTGTACTTGTTGTAGGAGACACCTTCTGTTCCAAATCACCCTCTAATACTAACATCTTCACGTTTAACATATCTCTGTCAGAAATTTGATCTTGCGACTGAGCATTCATTCTGCTTATTCTGCCAGAAACATGCCAAAGACGTGTAGTAATGTTTTTATATTTAATGTCACCCCTACTACCAGTAAAAATATTAATTTTATCCTCAATATCCCCTAAAGATTCTTCAATTGTATTTTGTCCTCGTCAAAAGAAAAAGGATTTTTAATCTGAGTGAAACTTCTGTTTCCACTCTCCTGAGAAAGTAAACCCCCAAAATTTTCCTTTTTCATCAACAGTACCACTGGGAGTTACATCCCTAATTTTTATTTCATACTCCAATTCAGGTGTACGCAAAGCATTAACTTGTAAAGACATTTTTCAAAGATAATTGATAACCAGGGAAAGAAAATAAGATATAAAGATAAGGTAAAATTTAAGTTTTAAAAACTTTAAAATACAAAAATGAAGCCACCAAAGGTATTCTAAAAAATTTTAGACAAAGAGGGAAAATCTCTGATTTTACACCAAGACTGCAGAGTAGTTGTCCAAAGAAACTAGGTAAAAACGGGCCCCACGCTTGCTAGCGCCAATTTGTTACTTCTTCCTATCCTATTTTATTCCATACATGGAGATGGAACAAAACAAGAGGAAAGAGCACAATTTTGAGAGAGTATTTTTTCCTTTGCCTCTCTGTGCAAAGATGTTAAGGTTAGCTCAGGGCGTAAAGGTTCGGAGCACGCTGGTAATTTGGAATAGATAAAAAAATTTAAGACAGCCAACTCTCTAACAGTACAGGTGCAAAATAAAAGATTATAAATTTCTAAAAACAAATTTAATGGATATACATTTGTTTGTACACATGTAATACAAATTTACAATTTTTTAAATGTCAATTTTAAAAAAATTTTCTTTGTTGGTTTTGGTGACCTCTTTGGTGTAGATGCATATACCTTGTATTTAATCCTGTGTTGAGGTCTTGACTGTGGAAGTTTCCCCAGTGAACAAGTCTCTGTCGGCTGGACAATGACGTCACCGTGACAGCGTCAGCAGTTGTTGTTTCACAGCATCACATAAAAAGAATGACAAAAGGCAGTATCAATACATCAAAGGGTCTTGCTGAATAAATTTGAATTTATGAACTGTTATTGTTAAAGAAGAAAAAAATTGACACTTATGACTTTAAACTTAAAAGATTCACACTTTGGTGAAGACATTTTTATACAAAAAATAAACAAAATTTTTATCTACAATACTTAAGGAATTTTTCTAAAAACAAAAAAAACCTTCCTTACTCTTATTAAGGAATGATTATTTTTATAAAAGGAATGAAAATTAACGTTACATAAATATTTTCATAAATTCAAACAATGGAAAATGATGATACATTTACATCTAGCAAATTAGTAAAGGAATATTTAAAAATCAAAAATATTGAATAAAGGAAAATATTTAAGCAATATCTACTATACTGAAAACTTTACGTGTCTTTCTTAAGACAAAAAAAATGTCGACTTAGACATAAATAGCAGTAAAATGCATAAAAAAAAATTAAATTCTACAAGATTTAAAACTAGGTAAGTTTATAAAAAAAATATAAGATACAAAAGAAAACAACTATCTTTACAAAATAGATAAAATCTGCTTTTTGACTGTGACACCCTCCGATATAAGTGACCTCCCAACTTAGTGTCCGATTCACATAACACAAAATGCCTGTACTTGACAGGAATTTTATAAATACAGTACTTCGTATTTCAAATACGAAAGGAAACAAACGTTAACACATAACGCTTTCCCAGGTAAGATACGATACGGTAAGATAAGGTAAGGTAAAGGAAACGCTATCTCCTAGCGCTTTCCTTAATCAGATAAGATAAAATGTATGGTGTTTCACCATACAAAAAGGTAAATGATTTTGTGGCCCCTCCCTCTTTCTAACAAAAAAATAAAACCCCAAGATTTCACTGAGAATCTGGACCACTATTAGTTTAACCCCACAGGATTTGAGTCAACTTTATTCATTCACACCTAATGTGCAACAAATATTACATAATATAAAACTTGACTCACCTGTGGTTTAAACTTCATAAGCTCTTGGTCCAGACCTCGTGTTACTACTGCCTTTTCAATCCTATACTGAACATTTCCTTGTATGGTAGTCTGTTCCTAGTTTTTATGTCACCCAGAACATTTAATCCCCACAAGCGGTGATCCTAGATATGATCTTTGTTCTGCTTAGTTAGACAACCTAAAAACAATACAGGGAACAGCAGAAAATGGTCTTTACTTATTAAAGGGGAAATGTTTCAACTGGATTTGCAACAGCAACACAAGCCAGAACACCGTGTCCGACTTAAATTCTCAACCACATGGGTTTTAAAATGGCGCCTCTCGGCATGAAAAAAATAAAAGAAACAGGGACTTTTACAAAATCATACCCTATAAAAAAATCCTAAAATTGGACTATACAAATATAAATCTTATGCATAACTATACATAAGGCAAAGGCAAAAGCAAAAACTTGAAAATATTTTTCAAGAAAGCAAAGAAAAGAAAAAGGAAAATGGAGGTCGACTTACCGGAGAGATGTCACAATCAAAAAGCCCTCACTTGAAGGAATTTGGCTACCTTTTCGGCTCCTGATTCCCACCACTTAAATACAAGGTCCAATGGTGATCTTTTATTTCGCTCACATGTCCCTTTTACCAAAAAAGGGCAGTACTTTTTAAGCGACAAGGAGTACCACGAATTTGAATTTTTCGCGGTATTTATACGGTTTTCCACTCAACTTGTACACTGCACACACATAATAATTCTAAGTGAACAAATACGAACGAAATTTTCTGCTTTCAACAGCTGATTTGAATATCGTTAACCGTGAAAACCTTTTACCAAAATTATATTTAAACCAGCCGGTTTGTAACAACGCGCTTTACTGATTAAGTTAGTCGCGGTTATAAGAGAGAGATAGAAAGATAGATAGAGAAAGATAGATGTAATCCATAGTGTAGTATGTTGCCTAACCGATAAAAATCGATATCATGATCATCTTCTATATGATGGTGTTATATACAGCTTGTATGTTCTGTCTTACAGGGTGTCCGCGATTTTAATAGTAAATATTTTATGTTTTTATTTAAGTTGATTGATAATGATTATTTTACAGATGTTTCATTTAAGTTGACTGATAATAATTATTGAATTATAGATTTTCGTTAACAATTATTTAGAGAATTTATAATGTTGCGAGAATCGTGTAAATA
>JAHBCN010020740.1:0-14911 GCA_019359885.1 Listronotus oregonensis
AAATTATCAGTAAAAAAATGTTGCAGTAAAAAATGATAGAATATAAGCAAATTCAACTTTTTTAAATGAAACACCCTGTATATTATCGGCTACAACGAAAGATATTTTTTTTCTATTTCAAGTTTATAAACTTTGATGATATTTAAGTGAACAGTTTTTAAAATATTTTAGCTTAAATTATAAGTAAATTGAAAGGAAAGTCATATTTGTGTCAAGAAAGCCATAGAAACAATAACATTTTCATATTGCTAAATTTGATGAGGGTTTTCTTTGGACCAATAATGTTTACTCTTGCGGTTTAAAGTTAAGCAAGACTCGTCGGTGAATAGATTTTTATTAAAAAACTCTGAATCCTGTCGCATGGGCCTAGCTATTTCCAATGCATACTCAGGTCGGTCCTGCATGTTTTGTTTAGAAAGATTCTGTACGTACATAATTTTATAAAATTTTAAAGTTGAATAAATTTTATAATCTGTTTCATTAAGTTTAAATGCCGCACCCAATATTATTATTTTAGAATTTTCTAAAATTATTAAAAGTAGTTAATACTAGTCCAATTGAAAAAGTATAATAATTATCCTGAAAAAAAGTCCTTTTCTTTATTTTAAGCTTTTCCGGTCGCTAAACTTTCCTCATCTGTCTTTAATAGTGTCTATAGATGGTACCCGATGTTAAGAATATAATAATACGTGATATTTCCCTTGCACTGTCGTCACATTATTATTGTTGCCATTAAAAAGACGCACAACAGCGATTTTTTTGTTTTTCTAAATAGCCCATTATAGTTTTAAAATGACAAACTTCAACTTTTACCAATATCGAGACGTCAAATTTATTATAACAATTTTATTGTTTTCATGGCTTTTTTGATTCTAATGTATATTTTTTTTAAATTTATTTATAATTTAGGCCTAAATATCTCAAAAAAATTGTTGTAGCCCACAATATACAGAGTGTTCCATTTAAAAAAGTTAAAGTTGCTCATATCTTTACATTTTTTTAATGCGATATTTTTTAACTGATAATTTCAAAAGATAATATGGAAAAAAACTACATTTTTTTTTATAAAACATGTTTTTCTATGTTCAAAAATAAAGGCTCCAGATTCCACGTAAATATAATCAAAGTTTTTTTTTAATAACACTCACAATAAGTACTTTTAAGCATATTTAATTTATACCAAAATTATATTTCTAATCAATAACAACTAACCACAACTAACCACTCTTTTAAATTAAATCAAGATACTAGTGGCATATATCGTGGTAATAATTGGCCCGTGGTAAAAATATCTTAAAAACTTTTTATATTTTTACAAAGTTAAGCCTGTTTAGATGTAAAATATTTTTAAGAAAGTTTTGTAATATTTCAGAAGCTGCAATGGGAGTTAAAGTCAATGCACTAAATCATGAAACAGAATATATAAAGAATATTAAAACAATGTGCAAAATAATGATGGAAAGGTCATTTTCGCCACTAAATCCATTGTTCTACCCATTAACATGGAACTATTATAAAGAAAAAAAAGCAATCAAGGTAAATTTGCTTGGGTTTAAAAATTTTTTGTCTGTTTTGCAACAAACTGTTGTTGGTTAATTTTTCTAGGTCTAAGAAGACATTTTTAATTGTTGCAATTTAAAAATATTACAGGTGTAGGAAAAAAAATATTTAAAAAATTAATTTAAAATATTATAGACGTTTAAAAAAAAATTAATACATTTACAAATAAAATAAAAAAATACCTAAAAATTAATAAAATATTAAGGTATCAAAAAAAGAAGTAAGAAGTAAGTGGTAAACATTTCATTAAAATCGGTTTAGTATAGTAGTATATAGTGTATATGATATGGACTAATTTCCCTTTGAGTGTAGGATATATATATATATATATATATATATATATATATATATATATATATATATATATATATATATATATATATATATATATATATATTTATATATATATATATATATATATATATATATATATATATATATATATATATATATATATATATATATATATATATATTATTTATTATATATATATATATATATATATATATATATATATATATATATATATATATATATATATATATATATATATATTATATATATATATATATATACTAATGACCTGCTTTACTGATACGAGCTAAGGATGTGGTGCCAAAGGGAAAACATCGCAAAACTTTGGTAAAATTTTAGTGCCTCTAAGAAGATCAAAATGGCCTAAACCAAACTATAAATCTTAACAACAAAATCTCTAATTATTAAACAAAAATTTTAAAAAATTAAGACCACCTAAAAATAAATTTTTAAAATGTATTTATTTATTTATCTAATTTCCATCAACTATACAGTTTATTACAGGGAATCTAACATGAAAAAATAACAATATGTAACTTTAACAAGAACTCATTAATAAAACAGTCAAATTTATTTTAAATATTTTTTATATGTATTTTAAAGAGTGATATTTTTTTTAAAATTCTTATTGGTAGATTATTGTACATTTTAATTCCGTTATAAATTATTGATCATATTTCAAAATTACTTTTAATTTAAATTGTTTCTAAAAATCTGTATATCTATATTATGCCCATGACTTACATGGGCATAATACTAATATTTTTGAGTATGATATTCGATTTTTTTTTTTTAATTTCAGGGAATGAATAGATATACATGTTTTTAATTTATATATATGATTAATATCAAAATAATTATATGATTTGTACAAATTAATTGTTGGTTCAAGATATGGTAGTTTATGAATACGTTTAATAATTTTATTTTAAATTTTTTAAAGGTGTTAATATTTTTGAGCTTGCTGAACCCCATGCTGAAATTAAATATTGTATTTTTGAGTATACTAAACTATAATAAATATTTTTAAGCAATTTTAAGGGTATATAATTCCGAATCTTAAATAAAATTCCTATGAAAGGTGATAAATAATTTCGAAGATAGTCTATATGTTTTTTGTAACTTAAATTTTCATCAATATATAATTCTTAAAATTTTATACTAGTAGAATAATTATTTTTTTATTTTTAAATGATATATAAGGAATTTTATCTTTTATTTGTTGTTTGCTGATAATTATGTAGGACAATTTATTTAAATTTAAAGTAAGTTTATTAAATTGTAACCAATCGAAGACAATGTTTAAATTATATTTAATATTGTTTTGAATTTCACTATTACTGTTAGCAAAATATACGATTGTTGTATCATCGGCAAACAATTTTATAGTACCCTTTAATTTTAATAGAGGCATAGAATTTATATATATATTAAAAATAGTACTTGTCCCAAAATAGATCCATGTGGTATTTTACAAGAAATTACTTTTGAGGAACTAATTTTTTTTTTTTAATTTTAACATATTCCTTATTGCGTTTCAAATAACTTGCAAACCAACAATGAATTTTTCCTCGTATTTCCATATTAAATAATTTTTGAAGTAATATATTATGATTTACAGTATCAAAAGCTTTGCATAAATCTAAGGATAACAGAGCACATTTCTTATTCTGATCTATATTTAATTGATTATCTGTAGTAAGATCTATTGCTGCTGCTTCTGTATTACTAAATTTACCAAAAGCATATTGATTTTCCAAAAGTAGATTTGATTTTCCAAAAAGTTTACTAATTTGGTATTCATGATTTTTTCATTTAAAATTTTTGAAAATACTGATGAAACAAAAATGGGTCTATAATTATTTGGGTTACTAAATTCACTACCTTTAAATATAGGTAATACTTTTGCTAGTTTCATTTGTTCTGGAAAAACAGATGTTTTGAAAGATAACTCTACCAAATGTGTTAAAATTGGCAATAATTTAATTTTGACTGTTTTAATATCTCTAACAGTAACATAATTTTTTTGGTAACTTAATTACCAACAAAAACAAAATCAAAAGTAGGTACGAAACAAATTAGGGACCTACATTTTTTTAGTCTGTGCCAGCAAAGCCATAACATATAAAACTTAACCAAAATAAGAATAATAGCTTTGCTGGCACGGATTTTAAAAAATATAGGTCCCTCATTTGTTTTTTACCTTAATTTTGTTTTTGTTGGTTAATTAAGTGTAAACACAATAAATTTTGTTTTATAATTTTAAGTCAATCTTTATCAAGGTAATGTCGATTTTGTTATATTTGTTTAGGAAACTGACAATTTTATATTTGCCGTAACAATGATCAACATATTTTATTTTTATTTTTTTTTTAATATTAGTTATATGCATCTAAAAAACCTTTTTTTGTAAATGTAAGATACATTTTGCCAATTCCTATGATAATGCATTAAAATTTAACTAAAGTTGTACTTTTGGTTAACAATAATACCAATATTCAAAACATCAATAGTTTAGAACATTTACTAAACAAAAACTCTTAACCATTCAAAAACTCAACTGATACTTTTATGTTTGATAGCTATTTAGTTTATCTAGAGCATATTTATTGGCATTGGCATGCACATTATTAGTTAAGTCTATTGCCTATATTAGAGCAATAGCTCACTTATTTATACATTCACTGACGAATTATAATATCTCGAAAACTATTTGACCTATAAAGATAAAATTTGGAACGAATGAAGATTATGGGTAGCAGACGTTAGCTACAAAGGATTTTAGGAAACTGCTCCTACCCCTCTAAACGGGTAGAATATTTGTGGGGCACTTCGTCATTTCTGTACTTAAAAATATAAAAATTGGTTTGTAGGCTGTTAAGTACGATTAAAAATGATCAGTTTTAACATGTGATTTCATTTCTTGGAGGGTTAAATAGGAAAAAAAATTTCAAAGAAAAATCGCCGGCTTCTGATTACCCAGAAAAATGGAAAATAGTAATATTTGTGGAACTTCATCCTTTAAGAGGTTAAAAGGGGAGAGGGGTAAAACTCATTTACAAACTCGATTTATATTAGAAAGTAACAAATAAAAAACGAAGGCGTAAAGCTTGTACTGTATTAAAAATTGGACCAGTTTAAAGCCCAATAATATGGCGTATTGGATCAAAAAATGTCCGGCCTACTATGAAAATAGCAGTCATGAGGGTCCCCATTGATCCTGCGTGGTAACGAAATTCCCCAAAATATTGTAATGAGATGCCTACCTACACAGTTTGTAGGTAGGCAACACATTATCTTTTGACAGAGCCGGAGTCCCGTGTGCGATGGTGCGGTGTTTATGAAACCATATCCACGCTGTGCCGTTGTCTCATCAACCTTTCCATCCATTGTTTTGCCTTGTGTGATTTTATTTTGTGGTTGCAGAAGTTTTTTTGATTAATAAAAACCTTCATTTTGAGTGATTATTGGTTTATTTAATTGTGATAATAATTTTGTGTTTATTGTTTGTTACTTACAATATCGTGACAAAATGCCTAAGTGTTGTATGGTTTTCTTGCAAATCCAACACATCCATGGCCTCAGCTGCTTTTAAAAAGCTTGGAGTTCTCTTTTGAAACAGTAAGTATTTCTATCCGTCTAATCTGTATACTCTGTATATATTCTAAACAGAACCTTTAGAATATTGTTCTTATGTCTGGGCAATGGTATTTTCTACAACTCTTATAATTCTTGATTCCATTCAAAAAAGATCTGTTCGTCTTATTAATCACACTTACAGAAAAGCTTCCTTCTCTTTCCCACCGACGGGCTGGAGGGAATATGTTGCATTTTTATAGGTATTTTCATGGCTTCTGCACCGAGGAGTTGGCAAGTATAATTCCTCTGACGGCTTACAACAGAGCCACACGTAGTGCCACTTATATACATCCTTTTGCAGTCCAACTTAAGAGGCCCCGAACTTCCCACTTTCTTTGTTCCATCATCCCCAGAGTGTTTAGACTGGATTCTGCTATGCGGAGAGGTTTTCCCTTCTCCAAATATTTAGGTCTGGTGTAGATAAACTCCCCTTTACCACACTTAGCGGTACGTTAGTATTGAAGCCTCAGCCTTGGTGGACTGTCTGACGATATAAAAAAATTCTTATGTAAAAATTTTTTGCTTCTTGTTAAATTTGTTTATGTTATCTGCATGAGGTAACACTATTTTATTGTACTTTTATACAAATTATAAATTTATAAAATATTGTATTACCCTAAAACACAAACAAACACATACAACGTTAAAAGTTTATTTTAAAAAATCGTGTTGTTAATAATTTTATTAAGATTTTTGGTAAAAATACGAAATTCCCAAAAATATCAACTATTTAAATAAAGGCTGTGAAGTGGTGCCATCAGTTCTTTCCATGTTAAATCTGATGATCTAAATCCAATATTACACATTATTTTAAATATTCTTTAATGGTTTTGTTTATTAACCAACAATGTTGTTAAAAAAAACAGTTAACGTATAGTTAGTTTGAATTTTACATTTGATGATGTCAAATTAATACATGGTAACAAAGAAATATGGAAGTCCGGACCTGATCTACGACTCATTGTGCAAACTCCGTAGGGCCGATTCTCATATTCCCGCTACCCTGCACGCCTGGACGATATTGTTTTACATCATTGGCCTTCCATACACCTTTTAACTTCCTTGATTTTAAAACATACTATATATGGTTTATATCTTGACAACCAGACTGGCAAAAGCATGTATTTTTGGATTTCTTTGAAATGAGCAAGAGACACTTTTCGTTAATAAGCTGCAATGCTAGGATATTTTAAGTAAAAGTCGACTTGATTTTTATGTAATAGAAAACTTTATGATTTATTTCATAAACCCTTGAAATTAAAAATATTCAGCTAACTTAAATTAACATATCGACCTAAAAAATTTTGGCAAACTATACTTACACATGAGTTTTTTTTGCTGATAATGGTAGTGCGTATTATTATCTAAACATAGTTCATAAATAAAAATTATATTTTAATTACCTATTTATGATGGGTCTTAATTAAAAATATATTATACAGTGCTAAAGTACAATTATTGTGCAGTTTAATTAATTTGTTAATAAGAAAAAAGTAAATAAAACGCACTCGGAATATGAAAATATTTATAAAATAAGGTACAATACAAAATTAGGTAAGTTTAAAGGTTAGTTTAGTTTAAAAACAGTAAGATATTAAAGCAGAGTTTATTAAATGGAAAATTTGTTGAGTTTTTTTTAGAAAAACAAACTTAATAGATTTGCAAGCCCAAAATCATATTTATTTATTTATAGCAGAACCGTATTGTTAAATTAAGAAACAAGTTTGAACTTACATTTACTGAGCAAAAATAGTTAAAGATGGAGCAAAATAACTTTTACTTTTCTATCTGAAATTTTTCAGAACTACAGAGTCATAATAAAAAAAGGTGATTGATAGATTAAATGAAGTTAAAATATTGACCTTCTTTAACCTTCAAATCACCTTCAATTTTATATAGGCTCATGGTAGTGCGCTAGGCTAAGTTCCGACCTACCACATGTCTGTTTATTTATTACACGATATGTTTTTGCCTTTTTTTACCCTATTATAACTTTTGTCTCGTTCCACATAAAGGTATGAAATTTGGTATGTAAGTTAACGTAGGTATGTTAATAACCTGTAAAAATATTCAGAAAGTTACGAAAAGTGATTTCTGAAATATTTGATTTTGAAAATCGTCGATTTTACTATTGACTGACTGACTGATTAACTCGTCCAAATTACGGGGTACCTTTCGAGGGAGTAGACATTAAAAGTGTAAGAAGATTTTAAATACAAGTAAAGAAAACGTTTTGAAAACTGCATATTTTTACTCGGAAAACCCTGAAACAGGGCCGCAATATCATATTTTAATACTAACCGCATATTATTTATACTTAATAGAGGTGAAGAACAATACTTTGATCCCAACCTGCGTTGGTTAGAGGTTAGAAGAAACTTCGATGACATATGTTTTGTTCATAAATTAATTATTGAGAATATTGATTGTCCTCCTCTTCTTAACCAAATTCGGCTGAGAATTTCTACTCAATCACTTAGGAGTCATCAGGTATTCTCAGATTCATTTTATCGGACTAACTATGAAAATTATTCTAAAATCTCGTAATCTCTTTCATTTTTGAATGTTTACCCTACTTTTGCAAGCTCACTTTAAGTGTACCGTAATAGTACTATAGACTCATAAATTATTAACATAAGTTGGTATAATTTTACAGAACCTGCAATTTAAAATCGTTATATTTAAGTGATATTTTGTAAGAAATTGTATAACGGAGCATGCTGTATATTATTTAAATAAAAAAATTGTACCTCTAATGGAAATAATCAAAAAAACTAGGGAATTATTACTCGGGAGTTATTTATTGACATTAATTGTACCGTCTTTACATATAAAAAATAATTAAAAGTAATTTTGAATACGAGATTACTAGACTTGTTGCATCTTTCATTGAAGGTAAGATTACTGCTGACTTTTTGAAAGGTAGAGCTGATAAATATAGAAACTCAATAAAGTTCGAAGTATCGTTCTTACTAGAATAAAGTTTTAAAATATATTTTCTAGCAATGTCTAAAGGTGAATTTGTAAACTTATCGCTGGCCTTCACTACGTGTTGAAGTATTCATTTTTCGGGTTTTTGCCCTTGGTTGACGCTGAACCTGGCGTTGGAGATAATCTAATTTGAACCTTGGCGCCAGCGTTTGCTTAGCGCTCGTAATAATTTATAGTTCGCATAGATTAAGGTTGATAGTACGTTAAAAGACTATTAATTATCTTTGAAATATTTATCTGTTGATTTTTCATTTTAATAAATCGTTAAACATATCATTTAAATAAATTTCAATAAACACAAACCAAAAAATTAAAACATCAAAAAAAATGAAAGTGATGGATTTGACATTTAAGTCAGTTGTTGTTTTTTCCGCACCGAAAAAAATCTAGAGGCGAATCGATGTTTTTTGTATATTTTTAAATGCAGGTCCTCCCCCTTCAAAACCATAAAATTATAATCGATCTCACTTTTTATACCAAAATAAGTGATTTATTAACATTAAATCTACCCTAAAAAATCTCTAAAGCCCCCAACCTCAACCCCTCATTTTTTTGGGCACGCCACTGTTTATTTTATCTTAAATGAATCACTAGCATGAAATTATGTAAAGTATGGCAATACCGACCATTACGAAAAGTTAGATACACTTTTGTTTCTTTTTTGTTTCCTCTCTAAAAATTTTTATTTTAAAAAATACTGAAGGCTGTCTCAGTATCGTTAACAACCCCCTGTAAAATATATGTGGTAAGACAATCGTTATAGAGAATAGTTTTTTAGGCAACAAACATTTACTTAGTGACAAAAAATAAAATAAAATTTGAGAATAAAAAATGTTGATATTTAAGATATTTACTCGCCCTATAAATTTTGCACACCCTGTAAAAGAGAGAAATGGCTTTGACTATTTTGCCCAAAGACCTTGTATTATTAAAGCAACAATATCTGTTATAATTAATTATATGTATAAAATACAATTAAACATATGTCGTAAGTGATAAAATTAGCGATTTTTTTTATTAATTATTATGCATTGTCTTATATGCATTTTTTTTTCATAAAAAAATTTGGATATTATTTAATTTAATATTTCACAATATACACTAGTTTATATAGAGTAAATAAAAACATAATAAATTAAAAATCCCACGTTATTTTTCAAATTTAAGACAAGAAAAAAAATATGTTAACGAATTTTAAGAAGGAATAAATATGATTTTTATTAACAATATATTCATACCCGTTAGACGTTTTATCGGAAATTAAATGACAAAAAGTCGTGCTTTTCTTTTAAGTTAATGCTGTACAGAGATATCCTGAATGAGCGTCTTACCAAAAAAAAAAGCATCGGGACGTCCAAACAAAAAAGACGTTATTTTAGTCGTTTTAACTTTGTTGGCTTTTGTTGTACTTTTGTGCAAAATTTAATCAAAATTCTCACAGGTGTCGAAAAATACCCAAAAAGTGACTAATAAGAGTGCGTATCATACATACATTTAGAGCCAGATAAAACATTAAACAAATTTTGGCGACATACCGCGTTGAAAATTGTTAGGACTGTTAACATACCGGTTAATTTTGGCGAAAAGCGGTAACGTAGGGAGAGGTGTTATGATGTCAGCATCTACGTCATTACTTTGTACCCAGTATCCACCGCTATCGCTTCCAGTCGGGAGGAGCGTTAGTAATGGTTATATCAAGTGTCAAATTAAAATAATGGCGGATTCGCGGCTTTTTTATTGTTCTGGATCTTGTTATGTTTTTTTTTTGCTATTGCTTACCAACTATTTGGATTGCAGATTTTTCGATTTGTTAGTTAATTTCCAAAGGGATAAATTAGTGCAGTTATATTTAAATCATAGAGGAAAAGATTTACTTAAAAACAGCTACTATCTTATTAAATGGAAAATTTGGTTCTTCTTGACTTGTTTCTTAACTCTTCATGTAAGTTGACATACGCGTTATATACGTACACCGTTTCGTTTTTGCGAGGATAGGCGGGTTAAGCACGGTTAGAATGGTGGGGGAAAGAACTGCTATCAACCAGTAGTTTAAAACGGTATGTCCCGAAAGAATCCTTATTATTTACACTGCCTAAGAAAACCCCTAGGGCTTTCACTATGTCTCTCCCGGTTAATTGATAGACTTAAGAAATCATATTCTATATTTTTCCTAGGATTCCTGGTGTTGACACACTATTTAGGCTTTTTTTGCGTAAGTCGCCTTCATGGCTCGTAGGACCACCTATTATACCCATCTTAGCAACCCATCTTATTCCTATTAAAGTTCGAGACCCTATAGCTATGCTTTACTCTACCAAAACATTGTGAATATAATTTTTAACTTATTATTAACGTTAATTATTAAACACTTATAGTTATTATATAATTTTACAATTTTTAAAAATATGGCCAGGAATTAAGGTATCTGACGATAAACCTAATACAGTTTTAATAAGGGTAAGCAATTATTATTGCTGACTAACTAAAAATTCTAGCAAAAAAAGTAATTATAATTGGACGATTGCCCAATTGACACTTATTAAAAAATTATATCAATTATGTTGTTATTTTTTATTTTAATGTTAGTATTTTCAGGTACCTCTAATCTAATGCTTTTAAATAATATAACCACCTATGCTTTTTTTTCAAGATGAATAAAAATCAATACACGTTGCAAAAACTGTACAAAAAATAATAATTAAATTATATTTAAATAAAAAAAATGTTTGGAATAATGTAAGGGTATGAACTACTTACAATTTGTAACGTTAATAATGCAAAAATAATAAAATAAAAAATGGTTAAAATATTTAAAACATGTAAAAAAAGTTAAAAAAATATATTAAAGTTTTTAACATTAAAAGAAGCCCATTTTTCTTATTTTTTCCGTTAAAAAATCAATTTTAACTAATACTGACATGATTGGTTTGGCGTATGTCAATATTTAGCCCTCATTATGTAAAAATTATTGTTAAAAAGTAAATTTAAACAAAAAAAAATATTAATTCAATACTTATTTTTATAGGTTTTAATTTATTTTATTTAATATTATTTTTTATATACTGCTTGTATAATATATACATATATTTTTATATTTTTAAAAGGTTTTATATAATGTATAATATCTCCTATTTTAAACAAAGTCTGAAAGGTCTATAAGGTTGTTTTATTTGTACAATCAGTAAAAATTATTAAAATTTAAAATACCTAATTTAATAAAATTTGGACACCCAATTAAGGTCTAATTAAAACACATTTGGGGGCTACTAAAGACAAACAATATTTTTGCCCCACCTGTCTAATACCTTGTGTAAAACATACTTTCATTCTATATTTTGAAAAACTGTAAACTTAATTTTTTATTTTTTCTGGTAATGAAAAAAAAAACAATATTTATAACTTTCTGTCTTAATATAACTATTGACCTTGTCCTGTATTTTTTTTATTAAAATTGAATTATTTACCCATAAAGAAGACATATTCCAATCTGCAGTTTTTTGAAATGTATAACATTGTTTAAAATCATTTAATTTGAATATTATTACACATTTTTAAACATAGATGTTTAAGATATGTTTTTATTTTTATACTTACTCTTTATAGGTAATACATCAACATGTCGATAATGTCATAAACAAAAAAATTGAAGAATACAACAAGGAAAAAACTAATGCCTGTGAACAACAAACAAATATAGAAGATAAGTGTGGTGTTAAAAAACGTTTAGCATTTTTAGATTTATTACTAAATACAACGATAAATGGTAAGCCACTTTCCAAAGAGGAATTAAGAGATGAAGTTAACACGTTTATGTTTGAGGTAATACATTTTTTAGTGATAAAAGGTAAATTTTAACCGTAGTTTTGGTAACTATTTTACACCTTAGGTTTTGGGGTAACTAAAAGCTCTGTTTTTTCTTTAAACCAAAACAACCCAAGATATTTTAAAATATTTTTCTTGCTTAGGGCGCAATTAATAAGATAACTATTACTCGACATAGTACCATATGAGTATAGACTTCAGAAACCTAAGTTTGCTTTTAATTCTACAGTTTAAAATCTATTTGTATTATGACTCCGAGTATTAAAATAGGTAAAAATCAAAAGACCCTTAATGTAAGATGTATTTTTAAAATTTTTCTAGCTGTTTAATACCGCCGCAGAATTTTACTCCTTTTTTTACTTTTTTTATCCTTAATATTTTTTTAAAAAATTGCCTCTATTTTTGTCCAATACTTTTACAGGTTACAAAATTGAAGACGTTTTTAGTTGGATCTTCGGATTTGTGTAGATGTCCATCATTAATATGATTAATATGATTTTTGAATAACTGCTGGTTCAACAATAATCTGGGTTTTATTGATTTTTATTTAGCAAATGTTTAGTTATTTTCTAGTTCTCCTTTAATAAGAGTAATTAAAATCTACAAATTGACCCCTAATGTAAAGAATGCACTTAATACTCTTGAGTTTTTAATTATACATTTATTAAATATATTAGTTCAACTCTATTTAATATCAGTAACTGATCTGCTTGGTCGTTAAGATCACTGTCTCAAATTAGGCTTATCTCTTTGTCACCTACCATATAAATCTCTTCTGGTTTTTTTTCTACTATCCCTTCATAATGTATTTTCAAAACATTGATGCAATTAACCTGGCCATTGAGAGGTAAATTCTACATACTAACAAGAACCCCAAATCTCAAATAAGCAAACCATGATTTACTAAGTTATGTAAAAATATAAAGAAACATGATTAAACTGTTTTGAAGGCCAAATATTATTTTAACAAACGCATAATAGTTATTTTCGTTTTTTGTTAAAAACTATATTTAAAACATTCTATATAGCCAGAAACTCTTTGTTCTGGATAGCATACTAGCAACAGTCCTAAAACATGTGATTATTAACTTTTTTTTAATGTTGCGACAGTCCACAAAGACCAAGGCCTAAGTACTTACGTACCGTGGGTGTCTGAAGTAGAGTAAGAAAAAGTTTATTTAAATAAGACTAAAACATTTGAAGATTTGGAGAAAAAAGGAAATCTTCTGAGGGTAGCAGGTTCCATAATCTGGACACTCTAGTGGAAAAGGGACAAACAAAGTGGAAAGAAGGAACTTAGAGCTATTTTTTACTTGCCCCATTGGGATTTAAATAATATTTATTTTCTTAAAATAATCCCAAAGCAATTAAAACCAAAACTTTTTAAAACATTTTACAAAAAAAATTTTTTCTTTTAAAAAAATTCAATAAATTTTTTAAAATTTTTTTTTCCCAAACTTTTAATTTTAAATTTAAAAAATTAATTTAATAAAATTTTTTATTTTTGGTTTTAATTAAAACGGTATTTACCCTTTTTTGCTTTTGTTTTTAATCGATAAATATTTTAGTTACGATTAATTTTTAACAAATCTTATTTAAAAGATAGCTTATATTAAAGCCTTATTCTTTTTAAAAAAGAAACTTTGAAAATTATTTTTATTTTTCCTGAAAACCGTGTTATCTCCAGAAATCGAAAGCTAAATTTTAGTTTGCAATATAATGTATGTTAACTTAATGATTATTTGGAAGAAAGTTAAGTTTATTTAAGTTTTTTTTATCATTTTTTATCTGCATGCTTGTTTGTCCGGTCAAGCGGCAAGGCTGCATCCAGTTGGTTTATTCTTAAAGGCTGAGATCAATAATCGCCAATTAATGCCCAAGTTAGATACAATTTTTTTTTGACCCTCGTTTTGTTAACTTTAAAAATTATAATTTTTATAAATTTTTTTCGAAATGTATTTCGGCTTTAGACACCCAACCTGACAAATGTCAAGATATTTGAATGACAATGCACTATTTTTCATAACTCAAATCTGCTCGTTATGAAAAATAGTGCTTTTCCCAACTGGTTGCACAAATAACTATTGTTTTGTGTATATTTAGTTGCCAATAATGTAATCGTTTGTTAATAGAAATTCATGTATCAATAAGGGCTATTAATGAATGATTTTGTCTACGATAATAACACTCATAAGTAAACGATCGCCAAAAAACTATATAAGTCAAAGGCAACCCTAATTTTTTTTATTTAGAATAAAAAAAGTTGCAAGTGCCTTTTTAATAGGACCTTTAATTCATTTAGGATAGGGGTACCCTAATATCTGGTCCCATACCGTCATTTGGGGTGAATTCGGACAATTTTTGGGGTTTTTTTCTAATACTGTTAGCAATTTTATCGAAAAATTTATGAAAAAAATCAAGTAGATCCTGATAACCTTTGAACATGGTTAAGCGAAATAAAAACATTTATTTTCTTATTTTTTTCAATAAATTTTTATTATCCAAATACTATTCGAATTTGCCCTTATGTGTGGGATAAATTCGAACCCGAATTTTTAAGGAAATTAAATTAGAGCGTATATAT
>JAHBCN010020741.1:0-14822 GCA_019359885.1 Listronotus oregonensis
TCAGCACATTCCCCCCAAATACTTTGGTTTTTAAACGGACCCCCCAATTATATATATATATATATATATATATATATATATATATATATATATATATATATATATATATATATTTTATAAAAGTCTGAAAAGTGAGAACCCCGTTTATTGCTTTAACTATTAAAATTTGGGAAAAAAAAATTTTTTAAAAAAAATTTTTTTTTGGGTTTTTTTTGCTGCTCTATATTTTGCAAAAAACGTTATGAAACAGGGTGTATCAGAAAGTCCGTACAAAAGACCAAGTTAATTTTTTAAAATGGATCCCCTTTTTTTTTGTTACTTTTTTTGTTTTCTTAAAAAATTTTTTTTTTCATATGGACGCCATATTGGTTTTTTACGTAGCCAAATAGTGCAAATTTATTCTGATTTCAACAATGTTTTTTTAAAAATTTTTAAGGGGTTTTAAAAACCCCCCCATTTTTTTTTTAAAAAACAAATATTTTCTCAGTTGGCCTTGATTCCGGCGAAAAAAATTTTTTTTTTGTAAACAATAAAATATTAGTAATTAAAAAAAAAGATAAGCTAAACAGATATTTTACAGAAATGGGTTTTGCGCCCAAAAAACTAAACGTTAATACCGTGTTACAACAAAACTACCCCAACAAGTTATTTGAAACAAGTGAAAACAAAAACAATAAAAAAGGTGGAAAAACTTATGAATATGTAAAATAACGACCTAAAAAAAAAATGTTGTCCATATTTCTCAACATATTAACGTTTTTTTAAAAAATAGTTTTAACTAAAAAAGGGGGGTTTAAAACAGGGGGGGGGGAATTCTCTATCCAAAATCCCTGGCTAAAGATATTGGATTTTCTTTAAATTGTTGGTTAACTGTAGCATCTCGTTGTGATTTTTTTTCAACGTACTTCTTAGGTCTTGGGTTTTTTAAAACTTCCAAATTTTAAAAAACAAATTTTTATTTCTATTGCTTTGGAAATAACTTTTCAAAATATCAAGTTTTTTTTTTTAAATAATTAATCCCTTTTTTAAAAAATTAAAAAAAATTTTTTTTAACGTACCCGAGCTAACTTTATAATGACGCTAAAAATGACATTCGCCGGAATCGGGGCCCCAAATGAGAAAATTTTTTTTTTTTAAGTGGATGGGTTATAAACTCCTAAACTATAACATGTTATACATTGTTGAAATAAGAATAAAAAGCACTATTTGGCTGCGACAAAAATATGGCGCCCATATGAAAAAGTAAAGTTGAGATGATTCATCAACTTTATTTTTTTAGGGGCCTTTTTTTTTTTAACACGGTATTAACGTTAAAAACTATTTTCCCTTTTTTTTAAAATATCTCTTAAAACTTATCTTTTTTTCCAATTCCCCAATATTTTTTTTTAAAAAAAAAAAGACGTTCGCCGGAATAAAGGGCCCAAAAAGGGAAAAAAATTTGTTTTTTGAAATAAATGGGGTTAAAAAACATTTTTACATTGTTGAAATCGAAAAAAAAACACTATTTGGCTGCGAAAAAAAACCAATATGGCGTCCATATGAAAAAATAAAGTTGATGATGATTCAAAAAAAACCGAAACGTAGAAAATAAAAATTGACTACTTGGTCCTTTTTCTAAAAAAAAAATTGCTTTGAAAAAGGGTTTTTTCAGATTTGAAAAATTTTCATTAAAAAAAATATGGCATAGGGAAAAAAGCATGTTTCGGGTTTTTTTTAAAATTTCTCAAAAACTTGAAAAAAAACCCATGTAGTTAACGGGATAAGCTTACTAACATAATTGCCCAAAAATTTCCCCCCCTTTTAAACCCTTTCCTATCTATCGTGGTTTCCAAAAACCCCCCCCAAAGTCGGTTAAATTATGGCAAAGTTCGCATTTAGGTCTTAACAACATGCGGATTAAAAACTGTAAAATTCCAGTACTTCCGGGGGTATCCGGAAAAAACCAAAATTTTTGGGGGTTTGTTTTTATTTTTTTTTAAAGTTATTTAAAGAGATATGGAAAAACAAGACACTTTCTCTTCCCCTTTTTAAAACCCCCCCAAAAAAACTTGAAAATTTTCTGTACGACGTTTCTTTTTTGTTAGACCATCATAAACTTTTTTTTTTTAAATCGGACCTGGGTTTTTTATTTAATTTTTTGAACCTCTTATTTCCCCAAAATTTTTAAAAAAAAATAACACTTAATATTTATTCCCAAAAATGGAACCCCCCCAAGAAATGATGTGCTTTCCTTTCTTACTCATTTTTTTCTTATGGAAAATATTTTTATTTTAAACCCCCAAAAAAATTAAGTGTTATACATCATTGTAAAATTTGGGGGGTTTTAAATGCTTTAAAAAAAAAAAATAAACAATTGAGTGCTGCATTTTAAAAAAAAAAAATTTTTTTAAAGGTTTTTAAAAAAAAAACCGAAACGTTGTACGTAAAATCTCTCAATGCTGTTTTGTAAACTTAAAAAGGGGCCCTAAAGTTTTCTTTTGTTTTTTTTCCAAAATTTTTTTAAAAAACTTTAGAAAAAAATTTTAAAAGAAATCAGCTAATTTAGTTTTTTTTTCCCGGGGGGTCTCCAATTTTTTTAATTTTAAAATTTTTACTCGACGTGTTTTTTGGCACCCCAAATGCGCAACTTTATTTTGGTTTTTTTTTCTCTTACTGTTTTTTTGATCCCCCTGCATGCACTCGAATCTGTGTCACCCTGTATATATATATATATATATATATATATATATATATATATATATATATATATATATATATATATATATATATATATATATATATATATATATATATTTTTGTGTATTTAAGTTTTTTGAAATGAAAAAAAACTTTTTTTAACATGACTTTCTATAATTTAATTTAAATAAAATTTAATTTTTAAAAATTTAAAACTTGTGTTTCAAATTTGATAAATAATTATGCCAAACTTGCCCCCGCCCTTTTTTCCCAAAATTGGGCATTTTTTTCCTAAATGTATTAAATAATGGTGACCCAAAAATTTTTTCTTTAATACAGTTTAATGGAATACATTGTTGGAAATTTACCATTTCCCAAAAATTTCTCTAAATGCTACTTGGGGAAAAAAAGCCGGCAGATACTCAATTTTTATTACTTTACAATAAACAAAAATATATAAATTTATTTATAAATTTGTAATATTTTGCTGTTTCCCTAAAACCAAAAAAAAACGAATAAAAATAATTTTTTTTTCTAAAATTTAACTCTCAGTTCGTATATTACATCAAATTTTTCCTAAAAATATTTTTTCATCTAAAACAATGCGCAAATTTAAATTTATTGAATTCCCATCTAATAGTATATTTAAAATAGGATTAAGTTTTTACGTGACCAAATTTAATTGAATTGTTTTAAAACTGGTAAAAAATTTCTGGGAAAATGATAAAAAAATAATTTCGTTTGTAATTAGGAAAAATATAACTTGGTCACGTGACAACTTTATCACAACCCAAAAATTACAATCACAAAAACAGTACGGGCTTGATTTTCCAAAAAAAATCATTTAAAATTTAGAAAAAAAGGATTTTTTCCAATTTTTATATATATATATATATATATATATATATATATATATATATATATATATATATATATATATATATATATATATATATAT
Source organism: Listronotus oregonensis (assembly GCA_019359885.1). NCBI lineage: Eukaryota > Metazoa > Arthropoda > Insecta > Coleoptera > Curculionidae > Listronotus > Listronotus oregonensis. Next base: position 3,635 of record JAHBCN010020741.1, read on the forward strand.
TTTTTTTTTTTTGTATTTTCGTTTAAAATAAATTTAAACGAATTTCTTCCATTTTTACAAAAATTATTTCAGACGTTTCGGCTGGTTTCAGCTTTTGTCGATTTTTTTTTCTAAAACAATTATACAAAAAAAACTTTGATGTTAGAGCATTGTCAAATGATGTAGTTGGCAACGTAGGGGGGAAATTTTTTTATTTTTAAATTTTTACAAAAAAAAAAATTATTTTAATAAAAATTCTGCATGTTCTGAAATCTAAAATACAATCATCAAAAAATATATTTTTTAATTTATACAAGGTATGTAAAAAAATAGGAATTTTAATAAATACCTTTATATTTACAATATCGAAAATTCTTATAATGAAAAGTTGTTCGGAATTAAAAATCACGTTCAAATATGAAGTTGCATTAATTTGTAGTTTTTTTTTTTCGTAACATCTCAACACCAACAATAAAATTTAACTGAAATTTTTTGTACATGTAATTTGGGATGCTCGGCACGAAATTATAGTCAGTAATTATTGCACATGTAATCTGGGATGCTCGACAAGAAATGTTTGACAGTGATATTCAAAACATTAGTTGTATTAAGCGAAATTTGTAAAAAATATAAAAATTTAGTAAAAATGCAGCAACATTAGGTACTGAAGATAAATTTGAAATTGTGTTAATAATATAAAAATATAATTATATAATATAATGTTTTTTAAAAAAATTGTTTTGTAAACATTTGCCTACTAATTTTTAAATAAAGAGATTATGTTTGTAATAAATAAAAATAATAAATGTAAAAAACATTTTGTCAATTGGAAGGTTATAATTGCATATTAGAACATAGTTTTTCATTTCGAACAACCATAATAACAATTTTTGATATTGTGAAATAAAAAGTTTTACTCTTGAGCAAAATTCTTTTTTTTGACATACCTCGTATATGATTGATAAAATTTGGTATCTGATGATTGCATTTTAGATTTCAAAACATGCAGAATTTTTTTATTAAGAATAACTTTTTTCTAAAATTAATAAAAAAAAAGTTTCAATTTTTTTTGAACCTAAAACCAAGAAAAAATACAAAAAAAACCAAAAAAGGGTTTAACAAACAAATTTATTTTTTAAAAAAAAATTTAAATTTAATATAAAAAAATATAAATTTTTTATTTAAAAAATTTTTTAATATAAAATAAAATTTTTTAAAATTTTTAAAAAATTTAAAATAAAAAAATAAATTTTTTATATTTTTTTAAAAAAAAAAAATAAATAAATAAAATTTAAAAAAAATTTTATATATATATATATATATATATATATATATATATATATATATATATATATATAATTTTAATCTTTCTTGTGTGTCCTTATATATTGTGACTGTTACTCTTCAGGCAAAATACATTATTTGTGTTAGGGAGGGTATTGTCAATAAATTTTAAAAGTAGAGTGAGATGGACAGATTTTTTAAAAAATTTTTCTTAAGAATAGTGAGAGAAGAAATTTATATTATGAAAATACATACATACAAATTCTTACAATTTATCACAGAGTGAAAATGTTTGTTTCGGCGGATTTAAAAAAAATTTTCGGAAAATCGTATATAAATTGACCAAGCATAATCTGTTAAAAAACAAATTTTGAATGTACATACAAGGTGGCAAGCATGAATTTACCAAAAACCCTTTAGAAAGATGTACATAACAAAAATAAGAATATGCTGCTCTTAAAATTGAAACATTTTTTTAAAAAGACGAAATGAAAAAAAAAAGATTTTTTTTTTTATACTTAAATCGCTCATACTTTTGTGTTGGTGTCAAAAAAATTTTAGGGAGATTAAAATTTCGAACTAATTTTCTACAAGATAGGATTAAAAACCGCAAAAAGTTACGCTTCTTTCCAGGACCCGGGTTTCCTAGCGCCGCCATGGGCACTGAAGAAAATGCCGCCCTATCACCGAAATTTTACATAATAGAAATGTTAAAAAAAATCGTCACACTTTTCCGGTTACCCTCGACCGTCACGGCTGCCTTAGGCGAGTGGGAGTGAATGTGTTAGTCTTTTAGACTCGTTCCTTAATTTAAGCCTACTAAATTATCTTACTTTAGGCATTTGTATCGGAAAAGGGGGCTAAACCAAATTAAAATTTTCTGTACTACCGTTAAACAAAACCCTTTTTTTTTTTAAAACCAAATCAACCCCAAAAAACTAATCAGCTCTTAACCTAAAAAACCGCGTTGATCACATGTCAAGATTGGTTAAATCGTTCGAGAGATTTTGGGTTGTCGAAAAATTTTTAAAAAATTTTTTTTTAAAAATTTTCCCCCCACCCTTTTTTAAAATTTTTTTTTTTTTTTGGGTTTTTTTGAAAAAAACCCCGAAAAAAAGGGAAAAAAGGTTTAAAAATTTTTTTTTTTTTTTTTTAAAAAATTTTGGGGTTTTTTTTTCCTTTTTTTTTTGGGGGGACCCCCGGGTAAAATTTAAAAAAATTTTTTTTTTTTGGAATTTTTTTTTTTTAAAAATTTTTTAAATTTTTTAAAAAAAAATTTTTTTTAAAAGGAAAAAAAATTTTTTAAAAATTTTGGAAAAAAAAAAAAGGGGGAAAATTTGCCCAAAATTTTTTTGGGAAAATTTTTAAAATTTAAAAAATTAAAAAATTTTTTTTTTTTTTAAAATTTTTTAAAATTTTTTAAAAAAAAAAAATTTTTTTTAAAAAAAAAAAAATTTTTTAAAAAATTTTTAAAAAAAAAAACCCCCCCCCCAAAAAAAAAAAAAAAAAATTTTTTTAAAACCCAAAAAATTTTTAAAAAAAAAATTTAAAAAAAAAAAAAAAATTTTAAAAAAAAATTTTTTAAAAAAAATTTTTTTTTTTAAAAATTTTTTTTTTTAAAAAATTTTTTACCTACTGTTTTTTTTTTTGTTTATTGGTATTTTGCAACAAGCAGTAGCGGATTTACATTAGGGGCACTTACGGCTAATGCCCCGGTTGGCAAATTTTCTGGGGCAGCGAAGTTGCTTTAAAAAGTGCATTTGTGTTAAATGTATCTTCATTTATGATAAATAAAATAACTTTTTTCATTATAAAGATTACGTTTAGAATTATTATACACGTTGAAATTTTATAAGGAAAAAAAGTTTTTAGTGTCTTAAATTTTATAAATTAACAGCTGCAAAATTCACAGGTCTGGAGACACAGTGGTGTCTCGCGCATAGTTCGCGTTTAACATATGGAGCGTCAGAAAGGTGTCTTTATTCTTCTATCATATGTCATCATAACCTTAGCATATATTTACCCTCATATTTATCATAATTAGGAAATTTTTGAAAGATGTGAAGTGGTCCAAATCTACAAGAAACCTGAAAAATATCGATATAATAATGTTTGGTCAGTCTTGGAGGAGCGTCCTATGCTTTTAATTTTCACGGGAATTTTTCTGGCAAAAAACCTCCTAAATTCCGCGCAGTATTTTTGAAAGGTGTGAAGTGGTCCAAATATATAAAAAAATATCGATATAATGATCCGGGGTGAGTCTTGGGGGACATTCGTTGCTTTTAATTTTTACGAGGAACTTTCTGGATGTATAAAAAGACCCCTGAATTTGCCAAGAATTTTTAAAAGGTGTGAAGTGGTTGAAATATTAAAAAAAAATTTTTTCAAAATTTTTCGACAACGATATCTCTCGAACGATTTAACCAATCTTGACATGTGATCAACGCGGTTTTTTAGGTTAAGAGCTGATTAGTTTTTGGGATTGATTGGTACAGTCGTTTACGTAGTACAGAAAATTTTAATTTGGTTTACTCCCTTTTCGATACAAATGCCTAAAGTAAGATAATTTAGTGGCAAATTGGAACGAGTCAAAGGATAAACATTCCCCCACTCGCCTAAGGCGCCGTGACGGTGGAGGGTAACCGGAAAAGTGTGACGATTTTTTTTAACATTTCTATAAAATGTTTCTCATACGTTGAAAAAGAAGTTTTACTTAAAAAATTGTATATAGAAACTATAATTTTATGTAAAATTTCGGTGATAGGGCGGCATTTTCTTCAGTGCCCAGTGGCGGCGCTAGGGTTAAATCCGGTCCTGGAAAGAAGCGTAATACATTTTGCGGTTTTTAATCCTATCTTGTAGAAAATTAGTTACGAAATTTTAATCTCCCTATAATTTTTTTTCGACGACCAACACTTACAAAGTTATGAGCGATTTAAGTATAAAATAAAATCGTTTTTTTCATTTCGTCTATTTAAAAAATGTTTCGGACCATTTTAAGAGCGAGCATATTCTTATTTTTGTTATGTACATCTTTCTGAAGGATTTCGAGTAAATTCATGCTTGCCACCTTGTATGTACATTCAACAACTCTTGTTTTTTAACAGATTATGCTTGGTCCAATGTTATATACGATTTTCCGAAAATTTTTGTTACATCCGCCGAAACTAACGTTTATTTTCACTCTGTGATAAATTGTAAGAATATTGTATGTATGTATGTGTCATAATATCACGTTTCTTCTCTCACTATTCTTAAGTAAAATTTTTAAAAAATCTGTATCATCTCACTCTACTTTTAAAATTTATTGACAATATCCTACCTAACACACAAATAATGTATTTTGCCTGAAGAGTAACAGTCACAATATATAAGGACACACAAGAAAAGTTAGTATATATATATATATATATATATATATATATATATATATATATATATATATATATATAATAATTTATTTAGAGGTTTCGGCGTTTCACCCTTTATCAATGATTTTTTTTCTAAAACAAATATACAACTAAGCTTTGATGTTCAGATTATATGTCAAATCATGTAAAATTCTATAAAATTTTGATTTTATCGACTTACCCAAAAAGGTTATTCCAGATATAAATGTAACATTATTTATTTTACTCACTTTACATTTAAAATTGTTTTTATTAAATAACGTAAAATTGCATGGTTAAAAACAACTATTTTCCTCAACGAAGTCTTGAATGGTATTATTAGTTTTACAGTGTGTCTACTTAAGTTGGCAACATATGGGAAACTTTTTTATTATTAATTTTACGAAAAAAGTTATTCTTAATAAAAAGTTCTGCATGTTTTGAAATCTAAAATGCAATCATCAGATACCAAATTTTATTAATCATATACGAGGTATGTCAAAAAATATGAATTTTGCTCAAGAGTAAAGTAGCTTTATATTTCACAATATCAAAAATTGTTATTATGAAAAGTTGTTCGAAATGAAAAACTATGTTCTAATATGCAATTATAACCTTCCAATTGACAAATATTTTTTACCAATTTTTCTCAAATTACCGATACCGAACATTTATTATTTTTATTTATTACAAACATAATCTCTTTATTTAAAAATTAGTAGGCAAATGTTTACAAAACAAAATTTTTAAAAACATTATATTATATAATTATATTTTTATATTATTAACACAATTTCAAATTTATCTTCAGTACCTAATGTTGCTGGCATTTTTACTAAATTTTATGATATTTTTTACCAAATTTCGCTTAATACAACTAATGTTTTGAATATCACTGTCAAACATTTCTTGTCAGAGCATCCTAGATTACATGTGCAATAATTACTGACTATAATTTCGTGTCCGAGCATCCTAAATTACATGTACAAAAATTACAGTTAAATTTTCATTGTTGGTGTTGAGATGTTACGAAAAAAAAATACTACAAATTAATGCAACTTCATATTTGAACGTGATTTTTAATTCCGAACAACTTTTCATTATAAGAATTTTCGATATTGTCAAATATAAAGGTATTTACTAAGTAAATTCCTATTTTTTCACATACCTTGTATAGAATTAAAAAAATATATTATTTGATGATTGTATTTTAGATTTCAGAACATGCAGAACTTTTTATTAAGAATAATTTTTTTTCGTAAAATTAATAATAAAAAAGTTTCCCATACGTTGCCAACTACATCATTTGACATATGCTCTGAACATCAAAGTTTAGTTGTATAATTGTTTTAGAAAGAAAAATCATTGACAAAGGCTGAAACCAGCCGAAACGTCTGAAATAATTTTTGTTAACATGGAAGTAAATTCGTTTAAATTTATTGTTAAATCGAAAATACCAAGAAAAAAGAAAAAAAAAAAAATATATATATATATATATATATATATATATATATATATATATATATATATATATATATATATATATATATATATATATATATATATATATAGAAATGGAAAAAATCCATTTTTTCTAAATTATTACTGATTTTTTTTTTGGAAAAGCAAGTTCCGTACTAGATTTTGTGATTGTAACTTTTAAGGTTGTGATAAAGTTGTCACGTGACCAAGTTATATTTTTCCTAATTACAAACGAAATTACTTTTTTATCAGTTTCCAGTACTTTTTTTACCAGTTTTAAAACAATTCAATTAAATTTGGTCACGTAAAAACTTAATCCTATTTTCAATACTACTATTAGATAGGAATTCAATCACTCTTACATTTGCGCATTGTGTTTAGATGTAAAAATATCTTTAGGTAAAAATTTGATGTAATATACGAACTGAGTAGTTAAATTTTAGTAAAAAATTATTTTTATTCGTGTTATTTTGGTTTTATGGACAGCAAAATGTTACAAATTTATAAATAAATCCTATATATTTTTGTTTATTGTAAAGTAAGTCAAAAATTCGAGTATCTGCCGGGTGATTCTCCTCAAGTAGCATTTAGAGAAAGTTTTCGGTAAATGGTAAATTTCCAACAATGTATTCCATTAAACTGTATTAAAGTACTTAGGGTCACCATTATTGTAATATTTAAAAAAAATAAATTGGCATAACAGTGCTTTATCGTAATATGATCGAAAGGTGTTTTGTAAGGAAGCAAAAAATGTTAACGGCACTATCGATCATTGTGGACCTCCACAAAAAATGTCCAAAAGTCAACCTGCAAAGTAGCAAGTCAATTGTAACGTTTTAACAGTCTTATCTTCACTCGGGTACCTGAAATTAACCCCTTATGCTTATGAGTCGATAAGTATCTTTTTCAATTTAATTAGAATATACATCAAATCAGGGATTTTTGATTTTCTGATATGTTGTTTATGATGAAAAGGCGAGTGTCCCAAAAAAAACATACTAAAACAAAAACGCCACAAAACTATAAAAAATATTTACAATAAAAAGGCAATGTTAAATCCAAGTTTTCGACCTCGGCACCAGGTCTTGTCAAACATCAAGAAAACCTATCATTATTTGACATTTTCTTGATTTCTGTCGATTTTGGCCCGGAAGGATTGGTTTTTTAATAAAAATCATTATAACTAGTTTTAAAGTAGAATAAAGATACATTTTGAAAAAAAATGCCAATTTTAGCAGATAAAGTGTCAGTGAGCAAGTCGGCATAATTTTTTATCAAATTTGAAACACAAGCTAATGCTAAACTTAAATTTTATTTAAATTAAATTATAGAAAGTCATGTTGAAAATGATCTTTACATTCCAAAAATATAAATACATATTATAAAATATATATATATATATATATATATATATATATATATATATATATATATTAATAATTTAATTTTTATTTCAAAAACGTAAGTCAGGACGACAAACTCAAGAGGTACTTTTTAAGCAGAATTAAATTGGCTTTAAGAAATTAATACTATTTTTGGAAAAACCAGGGGCGTACAGTTTTCTTCGCTAAATATAAGAACTTACCGGCATGAACGCCACTGATGTAAGTCCCTTAGAAAATAATTTTGTACATGTAAATGTGACCTATAATAATACATTTGCGTGTAGCAAAACTTATCTCAATATCTCCACGGGTTTTCGAGAAAAGGCGAAAAACTTTAAACACCCCGTATCATAAAAACAAAGCATTTCCGGACCCATGTTTATATGAACTTTTTTTCATATTTTTACATGTAGAATCTACCCCTAAATTTTTCTCACAACATTCTGTAACACCCTGTATATATAGGGTGTCCCAAAAGGTATGGTCCAAAGTTTGGGATCATGTAGATTGGATCAAAATAAGGTAACAACTTCATATTACTTTTTGCTCAATGCTCCTTCTTTACCGAGCTATTATCCCTCAAAGGTAACAATGAAAAATCGATTTTTTATTAATAACTTTTGAACGGCTTGTACGACCTGAATTTTTTTTGTTGATTAACTCTAGCTAATAATTGTCTTGCATTAACTGCTATAAACATGCCCCGAAACCATCAAAGATACCAGGTCCGGACTATCAAATTTGTAAAAAACTTTAAAATATTCAAATTGGGAAAAAATATTTTATACAAAAATATTTTGGTTTCTGCTGCTCTATATTTTGCAAACAACGTGGTGAATCAGAAAGTCCGTACAAAGACCAAGTTAATTTTATAAAATGGCTCCCCATATTTTTTGTTACATTTTTGTTTTATGCATAAATTTGTAAATATTTTTTGTCTGGCACATCATAGCTCTATATTTAATTGTTTACGAGATATTCGCATTTAATACAAGTTTGGAAGGGAAAAATCTACTCAGCTATCTTTTAATGTCGTTTTTAAGTGTAAAAAAAGTATTTCAAATACATATCTAATAGTCTTGAAAAGATGTTAAGGCTAATAACAAATATAAGAAAACATTTTTAATAATTGAAATTTGTGATATTATGGTTCTAATCATCGGAGAAGGCAAATCCAAGATAAAAACTGCGAAACGTTTGTATGAAATAGAATTTAATGATCCCCTGGAAATTTTTCGTTATATCTGTTATTAGCCATATCATCCGCCCAGGACGATTAGATATGTATTTAAAATACTTTATTTACACTAAAAAAACTGTCGTTTTGACATTTTTAGCTAGTTACTATGGTTGTTATGCAACTTTCAAAAAACCGCTGAAACCATAGAAACGTAAAACGGCATAAAGAGATAAGCTGATTTATCTCTTCCATATTTGTAATTAAATGCCATTATCTCGTAAACAATTAAATATAAGGATATGATATGTTAAACAAAAAATATCTAGAATTTTATACAGAAAACAAAAATGCAACAAAAAATATAGAGTCATTTAAAAAAATGAAGTTGGTCCTTGTACGGACTTTCTGATACACCCTGTATACATAACGTTATTTGCAAAATATAGAGCAGCAAAAACCAAAAAATTTTGTATAAAACATTTTTCACCAATTTGAATAGTTAAAGCAATAAACGGGGGTCTCACTTCACAGACTTACCTGTATAAATATATATATATATATATATATATATATATATATATATATATATATATATATATATATATATATATATATATATATATATATATATATATATATATATATATATATATATATATATATATATATATATATATATATATATATATATATATATAGGGTGATCCGTTTAAAAACCACAAGTAGGGTCCATAGTTTGCCGAAAATTTATTTTGGTGTCAGAAAATATCAAATTTGAAAAATTGCAGCCTGAAAGTAAGTCCGTGGTCACTCGGTATATTGCTCAAAATTTTGACATACTACATACTTTTAAGAAAATGGGAACTTTGGTAATCGAGCCAGTTAAGTTAATATAAAAATGTTATTTAAATATTATTTAGGCTGTCCATATCTATTCTTCCTTCGTCATGTGCATTTTAATCTATCCACATAGGAAAAATTGAACTTTCTGCATGCTATATCATAATAAATGATAAAAGTAACTTGCAGAAATGTTTTTGTATCATTATTATCATCATATCAGATATTTGGTGCTTACTGCTTGTTATGGCATTTTTTTAAAGCAAGAAGTATAGAATTTTTGTTATTACCGTAATATTTTTCGTACTGTATGAAACAAAACTCTGGAACCATTAAAAATGTTTAAGAAAAAAATTTCTCAAGTGTTTTTATGAATAAAAAATGTCAAAAAATGTCTTCTTTCCAAAATACAGGGTGTTAAATTTTATCTTAAGTAATATTATACTAATGCCTCCGCGCACGCCCCTGGTGAAGTAAATAAATGTTTATTTACACTACAAACCTTAAAGTTAAAAAAAACAAAGACATTTCGATAATTACCAAAAATCGAAAAAAATAATTAAATTCAACGACCTGAATTTTAGAAAGTAGACATTTGTAGGTATGAACTTTTCTTCATATAAACACTTAAATAAATATTTAAGAATAATTAGGAAACACCCTGTATGTATGGAGTGTTTCAAAATTACCATATAATAATTCTGGGCCATACCCATACATAAAAATAGAACAAAATAAAATTAAAGTTTTGTTTAAGAAAAATATTTTTAAATTGTTTCCCACTTTGTCATTATTTTGGTATCCGCTAGTAAAATTAACAAATTATCCAACAAGAATTCCAAACTTTTGTAACGCACTGTACATTTTTCCATGATTTATAAAAGTTTGATAAAACTCACAGGTAAAATAAGGAATATTCTTGTAAGGGGACCATTTTGAATTTAAAGTATTCCGTAACAACGTTTTTTTTGTATAAAAAAATGACAGCATTTAAAGGAATTATGAAATATATCGTTTGTACAAGTCAAATACCTATTTTTAAAATATCTGAAGATACGTGACATCATTAAATTGTATATTTTACTTATCCATTTATCAAATATATATATATATATATATATATATATATATATATATATATATATATATATATATATATATATATATATATATATACATACAGTAGTGGCAGAAAGTAGAGCAACTTTTTAAAAAATCAAATTTCTTGACAACTAACAAAGGAATAACAATGATATTTATCCACAATACTTTTGGTCAAGTAGGTAGTCTTAAATCAGATAAGAATTGACCTTCTGAATATTTCTGTTTATTTTTAAACTGATAAGAATTTGTGTACCTGGCAAAAAGTAAACATTTTTTTAGACTTACAAATCGAATAATATTAGTTTAATTCCAGCTGTTTACCGGTTGCATTAAAAGCAAAGTTAAGTTTACAATGCTAGAGGACCCCTTTTTCCGTTGATTTAAAAACACGAATTATAGACTGTTACAAAAATGGTGAAAAACAAATCAATATTGGAAAAAGGTTTCGTTTGCATAAATCTATAGTATCGCGAATCATTTCACGTTATGTGAAGCATGGACATGTTTTACCTAGAAAAAAACAGGAAGACCAAGAAAAACATAAA
>JAHBCN010020742.1:0-14901 GCA_019359885.1 Listronotus oregonensis
TATCAAAATATCGGCTATTTATGATATATATCCGATATACAGTGGTGGCCATAAGTATGGAAACTTTTTACATTTTAAAATAACACAGAAAATATTGATAAACAAAAACTTTTTTAAAATATAAATAAACAGCTATTCAGTAAAAAAGGGTATTTAAAACAATATAAAGCAAATAAATGTTATTTGGTATTTTTGGTGTGATAAAAACAAAAAATTTTGTGGCAAAAAGTATAGAAACCTGAAGTAAAATATATACCAATTATTTTATTTAAACAGTTTAACAGTACGATTTGGTTTAAATAAATACAAGCACCATGTCCATATCTAAATATTTATCTACTGATTTAAAAAATAAAATAGTTGAGTTATACAAGGTGGGATATAAGCAAGGTAAAATAGGTATAAATTTAAATATGTTAAAAGGCAATTTTTCAAAAATATTTACAAAATTCAAAAAAAAAGAAAATGTTTTAGTAGCCCGTAAGCCAGGAAGACCAAGAAAGTTGTTCAAAAGGTTTATGAAGGTAATAAAAAAAATTTCAATTGGACATCTGAAAAAAACATCAACGGATATTTCTCGAGAATTAGTTAAAATGGGGATACCAGTGTCTGCGCGCACACTAAGATAAAAGTTAAATGAGTTGGGACTTTTTGGAAGAGTTGTTGTAAAAAAACCACTAATATAAAAAAACAGAAAGGTTCTTTATCGCATAGAGAATCTATGGGATCATTTGGATCAAAAGATTCGCAACAATTATATTTCAAATAGGACTGAATTGTAAAAAGTTCTAAAAACAGAATGGACAGCCATTTCCAGTGATTACTGTATTAGGCTGATCGATTCCATGCCACGAAGATGTAGGGAAGAAATAAATTTTAAAGCATATTCAATAAAATATTAGTAATTTTTATACTAAAAGAATTTAAATATGTAATGTACTTAAGTTTCCATACTTTTGACCAAGAAAATATCATTTATTTCTTATGTATCTTTAATATAGCGGATATTTTTAAAGAAAAATGTTTAGTTGTTTGTTAAATTACCTGTAGTTTATCGCCAAGTTAGTAATTTTATTTCAGCTTGTATTAAAATAAAATAAAAAATATTTTAAAAAAGTTTCCATACTTTTGGCCACCACTGTATATCAAATGTTTGATATTTATCCATTTTGTTAATAAACAGTTATATTTTGTAAATACAAAAGTTATTTAATGCTTCTTAAGTACTCTATAATAAAGTACAACCATTTCTGCATTTTGTCAATTACTTTCTTTGTAAAAAATAATGGAATAAACACAAAAAAACTTACTCTTTCGTAACGAAATTTTTATGACACGACTGACGCCATTAATGCTGGCAGAAGTGTTGCTATTTATGGATTAGAACTTACTTTTAGGGAGTATGTTTTCACTCTACTCCAACGCCATCTACATTTGGCAAGTAGAAATACAGTAACAAATGCCAAAAATTATTTAATAATATAAAATTTTGAACAGTTTTTGTATTGATATATATATATATATCATAAAAAATAATTTGATATATATCGGATATATGTATATCATGATATATTATATCCGTTGATATATATCCTCGAACCCTGATCTAAGCTCCACAGACTAGTGTGACTGGCAGAATTTCTGTAAAAGACTAATAATTTCCCCCCTTTTTAATTACCTGAATGTGCTCTCTTCCACATCAGCAATTCCGAGTTCTCCAACCACTTTATTATCTACATAGGATTTCAGAGCTTTCCAAATTTTTTTAATCTCATCCAAGTCGTCCTTATCCAAGAGCTCTTTCTTAAAAGACACTATCACATCAGTTACACTGTTTACTTTTAGTTGTTGAGTTAAAACTGAAAATATAATAATTTGCAGTACTATACGGGCAGTTCATAAAATATATAAACAAAATTTGTGGCTGAGATTATTTTCGGCCTGACCATCCACCTGAACCTGCAGCGCTGTGTCGTATTCCCTGCCGGCAAACTTGCTTGTATATTTATTTTACACTTTTTTTCCATTCCATATCAAAGCGTTACCTTCAACCGCAATCATGTATACATTAGGGATTTTTTTAGTAAACATGACCGTGGCGTGTAAAAGTGAAAATTCACAATTTAATGGAAAATAAATATAAAAACAAGTTTTCCAAGGTGTTTATAAAATGTTATGTGCCGATTTAGTGTTAAAATCAAGAATGGTGCACATAATGAAGGGAAAACATATTGAAAATGAGGTTATTTGATTTTCAAGTTCAATGAAAATAAAAACAAAATGGTTTCAACTAAAAATTTAATGATTTCGTGATTAGCACTCCAAAAAACCCGCTTATACCACAACTGGTCAAAATTGGTATTGTCACAAGTTTTAAGACAATTACTAAAAATTTAACATTATCTACAAGAATGCAATAAGCTTGTGTCAATCTAACTGAGAGGTCAACAAGTGGCCTTTTACAAATTTGCATAATCAATCACCAAATAAATAATATATTTACCTGTTTCTAAAGCTTCCTTTAAAGTTGCTTCGCTACCGCTAGTTAGAAAGACTTTGAGTCCGATTTTAAGGTCGTCCAAATCGTTTTCTTGAATTTTTGCTTGAATATCTTTGCCTTGGAGGTAAACTCCAGAAATGCAGGAATGACCTTTACCATTTTTTTATAATCTTTTAAGGTGTATTTGATGGCGTCAATCAGCTAAAGCAAATAAAATACCTACGTAAACATAAAAACACATCTAAATTATTAATAAGTAGCTAAATATGCATGGGTTAATAAATCCACAACTCACAGATATGATAAAATAGTATATTTCCGTTGCTGTAAGAACCACAATTACTGTTTTATTTATTATAAATTTAAAAAATGATAATTTTTTACTTGTCGGGCCCACTATTGAATTTATTAAAAATCTGAGTAATTGTCTCAAAAGTTACCTAAACTCCGATTTTGACCAAATCTGAAAAAAAATTTTCATCAAAGTTGAAAATTAAACTAACATCATTTTCACTATATTCTCCCTTCTTTTTGCACAAAATTCTTGATTTTTACACTAAATTGGCACACAATATTTCACAAACACCTTTAAAAACTTCTTTTTATGTTTATTTTACACCTTTTTTACACTTTCATTTTTTAAGCAAATATGGCTGCTGCCTTTGAACTTAAAAGTTCGCAATTTAATGGAAAAAAGATGTAAAATAAATAAAAATACAAGGTTTTAAAAGGTAAATCAATAATCAAGAATTGTGTACAAAAAGAAGGGAGAATATAGTGAAAATGATGTTAGTTTAATTTTCAACTTTGATGATGAAGATCTCGGAAACGAAACGTTTCCGAAAAGATATTTTTTTCAGATTTGTAATCACCCAAAACCCCCTGTATACCAAATTTGATCAAAATCGGAGAGGAGGCAACTTTCGAGACAATACCATTTGTTTAAAAATAAATTAGATTTTTGGTTTCTTAATCTTGCATTATCAACTTTTTAAGCTCGACATACTGTACACACATAATATTTAACGGATACTGTTACAATGGATACTCAGGTACCAAAGGTTACTAAACATTTTTAACCACTGTTATTCTGCCTCATGAATGTTTGTTATAAGTGAAAAGTATATGCCTAAAAGGCAGTTATAAAAAGTTTTACTTTTTAATGTACAACCAGAATCTCAGGATTAAATTAATCTCATTTACACTATCTTGCCATTCTTTTATCACAAAATTGGTGATAAGTACATGAAACTATCATACCATGTTTGAGATTTATTTTAAAAAATCGTGTTTTATTTATTTATAAAATTTTTGGTAAAAATACAAAACTCCCAAAAATATCGACCATTTAAATAGAAGGCTATTCTTTCCATATTATACCAGATGATATAAAATCCAATATTACAAAATAATTTTAAATATTCTATAGTAGTATTGTTTAATAACCAACAATTTTGTGCAAAAAATTAAAAAAACGGTGAATGTTTGAATTTGACATTTGATGATGTCAACTTTATAGATAGTAACAAAGAATTATGGAAGTCCGGCCCTGACCTACTATTCATTGCGCAAACTCCGCGGGGCCGAACCCCCTATTCCCGCTGCCCTGCACGCCCGGACAATTTTGTTATACAGTATTGGGCTTCCATACACCTTTAAACTTCCTTGATAAGGACTCCCACACTTATGTTACAAGGTATTTTTATTTAAAAATTAGTTATAAATACAAGTGAGGCAGGGGCACATTTCCCTGGATTTAGATTTGTTGATGAGGTATACATTAAATAGGCATTTGGTTACATTCTCTTTTTAAACACAAAAAGAAATGCTGTTAATGTAAACTCAATTTTTACACAATTCAAATTTAAAAATTAGGCTCTTTTCAATTGTTTCTCAAGTCGTACCACTGCTTAAAAATCCTCGTAGACTTTTTTAAAGTACAAATATTTTTTTGATGGTGTTTTTTGTTAAAAGGACCAAAGTAACGTAAAACTTTTGATGTGGATGAAGAAGGAGTTTTAGGAAAGTTTGTGCAGTTGTAAGGTTATGTTTGAGTGGGGCATTATAACTTAAAAACTAAAAGTTTTTCAATATGACCTTAGATTCGTGATCAGCACCCTAAAAAACTAATGTATACAAAATTGCAATAACATCGGCAGTGGGCCTGATAAGTAAAAAATTACCGATATAAATAAAAAAAATATACATATAAACACAATTGTTTACATTTTTGTATAAATTTCTTAGTAGGTATTTAAATTTAAATAATTATTGCATCATGTTGCATTAAACCTTGACTAAGCAAAAATAAGTGTTAAATTATATCTCACCTCTTCAGTTGAATTTTGACTGGGTTTTTTGGTAATATCATTGATCGACATGATATTCCCAGTACTAAAAATAATTTTTCCATTGATGGACAAGCCGTTCGAACTCATTTTAAATTTTTTAAAATTTTTCGCTGAAAAAAACAAGCAAAAAAAAACACAAAATACTTAAGGATAACCTCAAAAATGCGGTTAATAGCACAGTAGTAAATTACGCACTGACCCTGAGAACGTTTATCTTATATTTATAGCGGATAATTTTGAATCATGTAATTAAAATTAACTAATTATGATAATTTATTTCGAAAAGTGACTAGCGAGATTCCGATAAGATAACGGCAAGATATATTTTTTTTCTGTCAAAATATGAAACGTCAGAAATTTCGAAGGTTATGGTGGTTATGGACAAAAAATGAAAGCATATTCACAGAATGAAAAGGAACTGGAAAAACGTAGCAACTCGAAATATCTTTTATAGCAACATGTTAGCAACAATACATTGCAGCGCAGAGCCATCTTTGAGTGAGTAGATCCTTCGCCACTTTATCTTGGCACATGTTTTACCAAATGATAAATATGGCGGGATTTTTTTTTCAATATGCGTATAAAATATCGATGTACTAATATGGGGCTTCAGTAAATTTTTATAATTAAAACACGTTAAAACCAAAAGTTTGGGAACCTTAAGGTTGTATGTTTGTGTTATTTTATTCCAAAAGGTTTTAGCTAACTAACCTTAGACAAGGAAAGAGAGAGGACGCGTTACGCGCATTACATACCGTGCGCCGAAGTTGAAGCCGAAAATCGAGCCGACGCCATATTTTGGTGTCAAACAATAGGAGTGTCACCAAAATTTGTTTTGTGATTTAATCTCTGAAAAACTGTGTTTAGATACATAAATTTAGTTTGATCATAATGGTGATGTGTTGTGCTTACAATTGCAAAAGTAGAAGTGACAAAAAAGGAGCCTGGAATTTCTTTCCACCGGTAAGATATTATAAGCTATTTTTTATTGCCTCAAATAAAACACGTTTTATTTAATCTTGAAGATAGTTTATGTATGTGATATTCTAATATTATCTGTAAAATTGCTAAATCAGCTATATCTGAAGTTTCCATACAAACAATGAAGGTTTTTATTCATGAATTTATAATTAATTACTCATGCCAGCTCAATAAACAATCATTAGCATGGCGGCGTGTTTTAATTTTAACTATTTTTACAGCCTGTAAGCAAAGACTAATAAGGCTTTTTTATTAGGTTTCCTACAAATCCAAGAGACGGAAAGAGTGGGTGCAAAACACAAAAATTGACTGGTCTCCAACGAAAAATGATAGGATTTGTTCCAAACATTTGAAAACAAATGGTTTTATTTTATAAGTGAAAGAAAACGACTTCTAGACGATGCAGTGCCGACCATATTTGTGAACTTCCAAAGTATATCCAACCTAAGAGGGTATGTATGTTTATCACAGTTGCTTTTTATATAACGATACCTTATCTTTATACTATTGTATGTGCAGTACCTATATAACTCGTGACAAAAATTGAAAAGGGAAATTAATTGTGATATACCTTACTAAATTCAGTCATACAAATATGTGTATATTTTTGGTTGCTCATCTTGTGATATTTTGGCAGATATAGCTTGGTAACTCTGGGAGATGTTAGTTTGTGCACAATTTTATTAATTATGTTACACTCATAATCTGGATTTAATAAAATTTAACATACAGCATTGTAATCTGAGGTAACGCTAAGAAAATCTGTTCCTTTTAACTAATAGGTGTGCTATTGTTTCAGGAATTAAAGAAACCCTTTCCCCAAAAACAGCACATGTTGCTTCTGAAGAACCATTAGCATCGACATCGACAGATATGCAAGAAGAAGTGAATGAGACACTCCCCGAAAAGAAGTACGGAGGGAACTGTTTGCGAAAAATCAAAAAGTCAGAAAAAAAAAAAAATAAAACTGTTGAGCCAGAAGGTGAGACGGTATAAAAGAAAGTGGTATCTTTAAAACAAATTATAAAAGATTTAACCAAAAGAAATTTATTACAGTGACAATGCCCTTTTATTCAATAATATGCCAAAAATAGCTAAAAATTGAAAACGTAAATTAAAAAAAAATAAGAAATATTCTCCTGAATTGCTGAAAATTTGCAATCACTCTAAGTTTTTTTTTCCTAAGGGATACATTATGTTGAAGGGTTTTTACATGTCTACCACACAGAAGCACAATTGGTAAATGGTTTAGGAATGTTGATGCTGAACCAGGATTTACAAAAGAATCATTTCTTACTTTAAAAAAATATGTACAGTTAGCAGATAGGCCTGTTCTCCTTGCACTTGTTATCGATGAAATTTCTATTAGAAAGCAAGTAGAATGGAGAGGAAAAAAATTTCACGGTATGTTTATTATGGTGTTGACTTGAAAGATGATCAGAATGCAGTAGCCAAAGAGGCATTTGTTTTAATGATTGTATGTATAACGGAGCATGGAAATTAGTAGGGTACTTTTTTGCAGATGGGTTATCCGAATGCAAAAAAGTTCTCTAGTGTCCCAATGTGTTGAATTAATTCAAGAAACAGGTGCTCATGTCCTTTCATTGACTTTCGATGGTGCACCATCAAATATTTCAATGGTAAATATTTTAGGTTGCTCAACGGAATTTCACAACCTCCGAACATATTTTAAAATAAATAATAACAATGTCTATT
Organism: Listronotus oregonensis; assembly: GCA_019359885.1. Classification (NCBI taxonomy): domain Eukaryota; kingdom Metazoa; phylum Arthropoda; class Insecta; order Coleoptera; family Curculionidae; genus Listronotus; species Listronotus oregonensis. The sequence continues at coordinate 7,549 of JAHBCN010020742.1, forward strand.
TTTTTATGATCCTTGCCATATGTTAAAATTAATTAGAAATATGTTAGGAGAAAAAAATTTAGTAGATGGTCAAGGAAATCAAATAAAATGGCAGTTCATAGAAGAATTAGAAAATTTAAAACAGCGAAGGTTTGCATTTAGGAAATAAGCTAAGAAAAGCTCACATCAATTTTTTAAACAAAAAATGAAAGTCAGATTAGCCATTCAATTGCTAAGTGAGTCAGTGGCCGATGCTTTAACTTTTGTGAAGAAACATTACGCTTGATAACTTTAGGGGTTGCAAAGCTACGCATATTTTATCAAAATGGTAAATAATATTTTTGACATATTAAACAGTCGGTCTCTAGCAGCTCTAGATACAAGAAAGCTATTTTTAGAAAAAATATTGAAAATACTAGACATATTTTCATGCTTTGAATATTTATCAATTTAAAATTAATTACCGGAGAACTAGTCATTCACTCAAAAAGGAAAACCGGTTTTCTGGGTTTTATTATTTCTCTAAAAAGCCATTGTTAATGTATGAAGAAGGTGTTTCCCAAAATAGGTTAGTTTACCTTCCCTGCTACAAAATCAGTCAGGACCATTTAGGAGTTATTTTTTCATCGATTAGGTCAAAGGGTGGGTGGAACAATAACCCTCCGTCGACAATTTACTGCTGCATAAGAGATTAATAGTCAGGGCAGAAATTCGTGAGGGTGGGGTGGGGAATTGTATCCTCTTAGATGATATACAATACTTGTAGGATCTAGTAGGTTTGAAAACCAGAGCTAATATTGCACAACCTGATATGTTAGAAGAGGTATCTCAAAACTACTTGAACTTGCAAACAGTTTGGCAAGATCATGAATATATAATGAACAGCCAGTGATTAGGAGTGTTCTACACAAATTATTATTTATATTGCTGGATTTGTATGTCGTAGGCTACAAGTATTAATTAAATGTGAGAACTGTGTACAATCCTTAATTGGGGATCAAAACAATTATTTAAATTCTTTAATTTGCCACAAAAATCGCGGTGGATTAATGTATCCATCAAAAGATTTGGTGGAGATTTGCAAAATTAGTGAACATTTTTTGTATTAACAAAATAAAAATAAAAAATGAAAATTTTTTAAATTTCTTAAAAAGTACTATAATGTTTAATTGTATACAGTATCAATATTTTTCAGCATTAAAAGAACACGCCTCTGAAAACAACACCAATCACATATATTTTCTAATGGAGTCTATTATTTTACAATACTTAAATATTCGTTTAATTTTAGTAAAAGGAAATCTGAAATAGACCCCATTAGAAGCCAATATACTAAGTTGATATTGTTCAAAGGACAATAAAATACGTTTAGGGGGTATAATATAATATGTTTCTACATATATTTTTTTTTTATATAACCTTATAGTTTTATATTATTTTGTTAATATGTATTATGTATTATGTAGGTTAATAAATATATTTTCCACCATTAGTCTAAACCTTTGTTTAATTTACATAACTATTTAAAATATTTCATTCACATTAAAATTTACTAAACTTCACTTTGATGCCTTTGACGTTTATTATTTTCTAATAACGGTTGCAGAAAGCGTGATTAGTACTTTGAATGTTTGGAAATGTCGATTTTGACAGGTTGCCTATAAAACCATTGAACACCGACATAACGTTCTTTAAATATTTAAACCTTATTAACCTTTTGCAACCCGGGGTATATGATATGAAATAAAAATAACGTTTATAATTTTATATTTTTATCTTTTATCCAAAACAATCTCCCGAAATTACGCTACCTACTTTGCCTCAAAATAAATTTGATAAGTTTTGTTGCAAAACTGAATTAGGATATTACGTATTCATGGAAATAAAGTCGTTAGTTTTTTTGAAATGTTTAAAAAAATTCTAATTTTGTTGTATCGGTTTTAATAAACCATAAATATTATTTATATTTTTCCCAAAATCAGTCGTTTGTTCCGCCACTGAGCTGACCTGCGTGGTGTCACATTAACTTAACCCCAAAGTGTTATTTGCCCCTCTTTCCTTGTCTAAGTAATAACAAATAGCCAGTGTTGGCGAAGCGTTCATAGAGTCACTTTTAGAATTAGCTGCTTGTTTAAAGTTGGATGTCAAACTGTTTTCAAAATTTTCATATTAATTGTTTTAAAATAATATTTTTTGTTTGTTAACGTTAAATGTAAAACTAATAATTAAAAAGATGCGTAAATTTATTCTTTTGAAGTATTATTTTTGCCTTAAAAACCTGTTAGTTGTAAGTATCACAGAATCACATGATTTTATCCAAATTTTAACCGGTTTTCTTTTGTTCATTTTTTGTGCAGAAAAAAGATGTTTTCATTTTACTGTTATTCAAAATCTTAAAATAAAAAATGTTTCAAGGGAACTGGCTACCATTACGTACTATCAAATATAAAAAAATATTCATACAATTTCGAATTTTTAAAAATCTCTGAGTTTCACCATTATAATGAAATTTATTATATAGAAGATTTAGGGGCACTGATTATGAATCATAAGTCTTTTTCCCTTTAAACTGATTACACCTAAATTAATTAATTTATGATAAAACTCTAATATATATAAAAAAACCTCATTTTTATAATAGTTTAACCTTCGAGTTAAAATATATTTACTAGAGGCAGCCGCCGCCCTGCGAACAACCCAAGAGAAAAGGGTCGGAAAACTTTTTAGGTAAGTAATTGTTCGAAAGGCCCCCCCATTTTAAAATTTGGATAGGGGTTTTTTTGATTGCTGGAAAAAATTTTTTTCGTTTTCGAGATATTCATCATAAAAGTTAAATCAAACTAACCTTTTTACACTTTTCCTCCTTTTTGAAAATTCTGATTTTTACATAAATTGGCACATAATATTTTAAAAACATCTTTTTAAAAACTTGTTTTTATTTATTTTAACCTTTTTTCCATTTTTGCAAACCTCCACTTTCAAACGTCGAATCGTGGCCCAACCGTATCATGCCTAGGGAATCATGGCCGCCCCGCTTGAAAGTGAAGCTTTTAATGGAAAAAGGTGTAAAATTAAAAATATAAGGTTTAAAGGTGTTTATAAAATAATGTGGCCATTTATATAGAAATAAAATTTACCAAAAGAAGGGGAATATAGTGAAAATGGTTATTTTGATTTCACTTTTGATAAATCGAAACGAAACGTTGCCGAAAAATATTTTTTTTCAGATTCAAAGCCCAAAACCCCCTATAAAATTTGGTCAAAAGGAGGGGCCTGAGACAATTCCAATAATTGTCTCGAAAGTTGCCTCCTCCGATTTTAACCAATTTTGCTATTGGGGTTTTTTGGGGCGCTGATTACGAATCTGCAACGTTTCGTTTTCGAGATATTCATCAAATTGAAAATAAACAACCTTTTTTACCTATTCTCCTTCTTTTGCAAAATTTTTGATTTTTACATAATTTACAAATTTAAAACACCTTTTAAAAACTTGTTTTTTAATTTAATTTTTTCATCTTTTTCTATTTAATTGCAAACATCCACTTTCACACGCCCCCAACGTGGCCCAACCATGTATACATAAAATATGGCTGTCTTTGAACTTGAAAGTTCGCATTTATTGGGAAAAAGGTGAAAATAAATAAAAATACAAGATTTTAAAAGGTGTTTATAAAATATTTGTGCCACTTTATGCAAAAATCAAAATTTGTACAAAAAGAAGGGGGGATATAATGAAAATAAGTTATTTGATTTTCTTCTTGATATGAATATCTCAAAAATGAAACGTTGCCGAAAAATATTTTTTCAGATTCGTAATCGCGCCCCAAAAACCCCCCCTATACCAAATTTGGTCAAAATCGGGAGGAGGCCTTTCGAGACAATTACCCTTTTTAATATTGGGTCTCCGACCAAATATCATCAAAGGAGATTTCTTTTCGCACACCCATTAGGCCAAGCGGCAAGACCCTCTAGAAGATCTCAAAAGTTAATTAGCCGTTCGCTACTTCATATCCATTGTCGTATATTTAGCCCGTACAATACAACCAATGTCAAAAATTTACAAACCCAGATTGGCAAAAAATTACGCGACACAGGACTGGAACTTGTGGTGTATTTTGTTTTAAAAAAAATTTATATTACACAAAAAAAAAAAAATGCCTGTGGACATTCCCGGATATTTATACGCTGGTGCTGTAGCTGCCGGAGGCATAATGGGATACTTTAAAGCAAGTAAGTAAACATTACATTTTCTTCCCTAAAATGACACAGCTAATTTTTTTAAATTAAAACACCTCGTTATCTTTATTATCTATTTTTTCTCTCGTTCTTGTTCTAGATTTGTCTACTTGTTTGATTATCATCACATTTAGTTAATTTTATCACTATTTATTTAATAGCTTTTAAACGATATGAAAAATATCAGTAAGAAAGCTAATTTTCAGTAAACAGATTTTTCAGTGTAATACCTATTGGTTGTACCTCATTAGTACTTAGGATTAATTTCTTCTGATTATTTTTACAGAATCTGTCCCTTCCTTGGCTGCTGGTCTTATATTTGGTACTGCCTTAGCTATTGGAGCTTTTCAAACTAGCCAGAATCCACCGAGCTATGGAGTGCAATTAGGTGCCAGTTCTATTTTAGCCGGTGTCATGGGTTACAGGTACTATAATTCTGGAAAAATCATGCCAGCCGGCATCGTAGCACTGTTATCAATCGCTGTGATTGGTAGAATTGGAGTTAGGGCTCTTACAACTAGTGGTACCAAGTATTAAAATCATTTAAGTTTTCTGTACAACCCCTTTAATTCGGACACTTAGATGCAAGATATGTGTCTTAAGTATTGAATGGTCCAGATTAGTCCACTGCAGCTAGTTCGAGTACTCAGAGCTGAGTTATGTTCTTGGAGTAAATCTCGGAAGTATAAATGGTAACTTTGACTCAGAATGTTTTCTGAGTTTCTAGCCATTTACAACTCGAGATTCATTCCGAGAAGGGGTATCTTAGATCAGTGTACTCGTAAATGAATATTCCACTTTACATTTTTTTCTACTTCAGTTTAAAATTTGGGATTTTTGTTGCAAAGCTAAAGTTATGTACTCTTTTTAGACATTGTTATGCAAACTGCTACACTATACACAATATTATGTGGCTATTGCAGCAGTCTAATTAATAGGAAGACTTTTGCTCGCTAGCGCCATAATAATATAACAGATTTCAACGAAAATTCCCGAGCTTGTCCGGATTTTTGGGGTTCCCGGATTATCATTGAGGAGATTGCTAGTTCAGATTGGCATGTGTCCAAGTTAAAGGGGCTGTACTGTACTGTATTGATTGTTTATCTTTGAGCAGAGATAAGGAAGCAAACTATCTTGAAGCTCAATTTTTCAATGTTTTTCTATACCCTAGCCATTTTTTTTTATAAAAGTAATGTCATTAGCCCGTTTTACAAGACTAAAAGGTTAGGTATTCCATTGATTTATTTTCATTTTTTTTTTCTTAAGACCTATTTAATTATTTGTTAAGTTTTAAACTGTTAGAGTTATAGGTTTTTATACAAAAGAAAATATTTCTAGCTTAAAAATACATCACAACATTTTAAAACAAATTATTTCATAAGACAAAAGATATTGTATGTTTTTTCCTATATTTTATTTATATACATTTTGCTATTTTGGTGCACGTTTTTTTCATGGTTATTGATGTTTATAGTTATATTTATATATGTAAATGGTAAAGAGGTAGTACCTGTATTCACTTAGGATTAAATCATTGTTTTACCTTTAAAGTTGTTTTATTTTATATCCTGGTAATTTTGTGTAATATTTAGGGCTTAATGACAAAAAAGAGTTTTGGCAATGGCACAATATCTGCCCGAAAAGGCCGGTCAAATTCCGTACGAACGCCACTGGTGGAAAAAAAAATATAGTACTTTAAAAAATGCCTCTTGATACATAGTACATGTATGCCAAATTTTATTAAAATATCCAAAGTGGTATTACTGATATTAATAATAAATGATTTATTTTTGAACATTTTACCACCCTGTAACTCAAAACCTAGGACGTTTAGGACATACCATCATATAAAGTTTTCTTCTTAAAATGAACCCAAGAATTACCCCCTTAAATATTGACATTCAATTAAAAAACACCCTGTATAAAGTAACCTAAATGTTATAGACCGAGCGCTCGCGGCAGAAAAAAGAGACCGATTTTTTACAGGCTGCCTTTGATACGGGTGATATTTATAGCCACAAGCTTAGATAGATGCACCTATTAAGTTGCAACGTGTTACTTTATTATAAACATTAACTTTAATTAGAAAAAAAGAAGTTCAAATTAACTTTTTACAGTCTGCCAATTTTGAAGCATGGCTGGATTGCCAAATCCCAAAAAAGGTAAGAAAGGTTTTCTTTTAGTACAAGATAAACATACTAATGCTAGTTCGCAAAAAATCGTGTAACTAAAAACACTTTTACAGTCTGACACAATTTAGACTAATGTGTGCATGAGATTGGAATTTTCCAACAGTCTGTTTCTTGATATTTAAAAAAATTGATGCATAAAAGTTAATTAACAAATTTTTCACAGTATTTCAGAACAATTTTTTACCGTCTGCCTATTGAATAAATATTAACTTTTACAATAAATATTTCATATTAAATTATAAGCATACTAATTCAAAAGTTTAAAGTGTAGGGGACGCAGTTAAACTTGTAAAAAACTTATAATGGTTAACAATTTTTACAGTTTGCCATTGTTTTCAAACAATATTTAGGTAATAAATAAACAAACTATTGAATGGCAGACGATTTGTAAAGGTACTAGTGTCAGTATTATAATAAATTAGTTTTAACACCGGACGATTTTGGAATTTTAAAAATATCTATTTTATTGAACTAAAGAATAAAATAACAAATCACTTTTCTCTGACTCTATTTCTTCATATTCTGCATTAATAAAAGCAGACAGCAGAAAAACCCGCCTCAACGGATTAAGGTCGGATTATACAATCTATTATATTCTATAGCCATGTGACTCAGCGGTAGCGTTCAAGACTTCCACCCCCACCCCATACCGTTCTTTTTTTTTAATTTAATAATCTTTAAAATACTACCAAATAAATTTAAATATATATTTGGGTATGTTTATAAATATTAATTAAATTAATTTTTTTTTCTTAAAAAAAAAATTTTTATTATTATTATACATTTTTTACATCAAATTGTGGGGGAATATTTAAATTATTGAGTAAACTTGAAGTTTTTTGTGTGTAAATTTATGAATATTTTACACAAAAAATTACTTTGTTTTGATGTTATATAAAAATAATTTGTTAAAAATTACTTTTGAAAAAAACTAGTTAAAATAAAC
>JAHBCN010020743.1:0-14845 GCA_019359885.1 Listronotus oregonensis
TATATATATATATATATATATATATATATATATATATACAGTGTGCCACAGATTCGAGTGCATGCATGGGGATCCCCGGAAACCGTAAGAGATACGAAGTCGGTTAAATTATGGCAAAGTTGCGCATTTAGGTGCCTAACAACATGCCGTTTAGAAAGTTTTCTGAGTACTTCCGGAGATATCCGAAAAAAAAAACCAAATTTTGCGATTTCGTTTTTATTTTTTTCGGTTTTATTTAAAGAGATATGGAAAAACAAATGACACTTTCTTATGGCCACTTTTTTAAGCTCTACAAACTAGCTTTGAAATTTTCTGTACGACGTTTCGTTTTCGTTAAACCATCATCAAATTTATTTTTTAAATACGAATCTGGGTTTTTTATTTAATTTTTTTGAACCCCTTATTATCCCAATTACAAAAATGTATAACACTTAATATTTATTTAACAAATTGGAACGCCCTAAAGAAATGATGTACGTTCCTTGTCTAACTCTTGCTCTTATGGAAAATATGTTTTTTTAACAGAAAAATAATAAGTGTTATACATCATTGTAATTGGGATTATAACTGCTTCAAAAAAATGCAATAAAAATTGAAGGCCGTATTTATAAAAATAAAGTTGATGATGGTTTAACAAAACAAAAAACATCGTACAAAAAAAATCTCTCAAAGCTTTCTGTAGAGCTTAAAAAGTGGCCATAAGGGTGTCATTTGTTTTTCCTATCCCCCAAAACGTCAGAAAAAATAAAAACGAAATCGCAAATTTCGGTTTTTTGGGGTATCCCCGGAAGTACTCGGAAACAACTTTTTAAACGGCGTAATGTTAGGCACCTAAAGGATTTAATTTAACCCTTCATATCTCTTACGGTTTCCGAATCCCCTCATCACTCATCCACCGTATATATATATATATATATATATATATATATATATATATATATATATATATATATATATATATATATATATATATATATATATATATATATATATATATATATATATATATATTCTTTGGATTAAAATATTGTCAGACCTGTTACAGACACAGTAATAGAAATAGCTTTGGACAAAAACTAAATGATATTTATTAATTTATAATTAAAAATAGTATTAAGATTTCGTAAAGTTTAGGTGTTATTTTTTACGTATGTTTTAGAACATTAAGTTAAAAATTAATGATCAATACCGTCAAACACTTTTTTATACGTGGCTAATACGCTTTAATGGTTCCAAAAAAATAATGTAACTTTACTTATAATCTCAGACTTGATTTTTATACATGATACTTATTACATTCAATACTCTTTGTGAGCAGCCAGACCAACCGGATGGACCAAACATCCCCCAGATCCAATAGGCAAAATAATTTACGCTCCGCATATATGTATGTATATACATATATACCATTTTTATTCTGTCTCGAGCGAATGAAAAACGACCGCTCATACTCATAGCGACAATTTATGTGTGTTTGGTGGGATATTTGGCCCAACCATGATGGTACTCAACTCTTAATATAATAGAGTCGAATGGCCAGCCATTTCTGAGAAAAAAGCCTCTTAAATTTCAGACTCAGGTTATGTATTAGAAATGATTTCTCTTCTCCAACGACTTAATAGCCTAGACGGCTAGCTACTTTGCATGTTGGGACTCTCTGGGTTCGAGTCTCACACTCGGTAACTTTTTTAATTTAATTCTTCTAACAATTAAATTAATTTATTTTAAATAACTCTGTAATACGCGACATGGAGAGGTAATGCACACAACGCTTGCCTTGCAGTAAGAACTTTTTTCCTACAATCTGGCTGCACTGATCCTATAATCTTCAATAAAAAGATTGGTTAAGAAAATATATTTTCATCTTGGTCCCTTATTCTATGGGGACTTTTTTGTATTCAATGGAAAAACAGCTGCAGTCACATGAATACTGGGCATAGTTGGTCAAAACCGGTTTGGTAAACCATAAGTTAAAATTTTAAACCGTTTTCCATTAAATAATTGAAATTTGGGTATATTTTATTGATGCGAAAAATTTTAATCACTATATTTAATTATCATAACTATAGGTAATTCTATATTTTTAAAAGTAAAATAATTACTAAAACTAAAATATTATTTAATATTTACTACAGAGCTATTTAAAATAAGTTAATTTAATTGTTAGAAGAATTAAATAAAAAAAAAAGTTACCAAGCGCGAGACTCGAACCCAGAGAGGCCCGCCCATCCTGCAAAGTATCTAGCCGTCTAGGCTATTTAGTCGTTGAAAAAGAGAAAGTATTTCTAATATATAACCTGAGTCTGAAATTTTAAAGGCTTTTTTCTCCGAAATGGGTGGCCATTCGACGCTATTATATTAAGGGTTGAATTCCCTCATGGAGTACTACAATTGCGGAGAGTCCCATCCCCAAATGAATTTCCCATGTCGTGCCCTTCCCTTGTAAGACTGTAAATACTATTTTTACTTACCTTTAGCCCTTGGTAATTGGCCGTCAGTACACTCAAAGTACATACTTACATTATTTGATCGCGTACATTTGGTTTCTGAGAAAATATGTAACGTCTGAGGGTTTTGGGATTATGGAATAGTACATGTATTCTTCAAAAGATTTTAAAATATTGAAAATTAAATTTAATTAATTTTACTTGTAAGTAATCCGCATTTAAAAACGTTTGTAATTATAATATATTATTTTTTTGTTGTCACTGACGTAGACTTTTAGATGTAGAAATACACTATTTATGAAAGTTGGCAACATTGTGCAAAACTTAATATTCTGTTTTTAATATATTTTTTTACCAACATGTTGCAACACCCTAAAACGTTTGTAAACAGGTTGACAAGAAACTAATTCACAGTTTCATATCTTAATCATTTAAATCCTATAAACAATTTTTGAATCTGAGAAATATTTGTAAAAAGTAATAGAAATAGCTTTGGAAAAAACTAAGTGATATTTATTAATTTACAAGTAAAAATAGTATTCACATTTCTTAAAGTTTAAGTGCAACTTTTTACGTATGTTTAAAAAAATTGGCGAACATTGTGCAAAACTTAATATTTTGTTTTTAATATTTTTTTTACCAACATGTTGCAATACCCTAAAACGTTTGTAAACAGGTTGACAAGAAACTAATTCACAGTCTCATATCTCAAGCATTTAAATCCTATAACCAATTTTTGAATCTGAGAATTAGGCCAAAACGTTTGGTCAGGAACCTATACTATCACTGAAATTGTTATTAAAGTGGCTATTTAAAAATTCAATAATACAGAGTGTTCCATTTGAAAAAAAGCGAAAAGTTACAGTTTGCGAACCTTGAAAACATTGCGTAGTTTTTTACAGAATTTTATATTGTCATATTGACTGATCAAATGCACCATCGTATAAAGAAATACGCAAAATAGTATATTATATTATAAGGATTAAAAGTGCATCTTTTTGCAGTTGCGAGGCGGAGCGCAGCGCGGCCGAGCGAATGCAAAATTGCGAGTAAAAATAAGCAGTTTTAGTCCGTATGATATATACTATTTTGCTCCAACCAAGTCAAAATTAATACATTTAGTTATTCAAAAATCGTTAATAATTTGGTAATAAATTTAAACATCTATTATAACAGCGATAGCAAGTCGGTAGTCATGGTAGGTACATTATTGTTGGTAAATATTGATTGTCAAGTAGACGTACTAATCACATATTTATTACATTTGAATCAAGAATCAATCATATAATTTTTGTAGTAGTTTTCACGCTGCTTTAAAAATGAATCCTAAACTCGATGCAAAAATCCTGCTGATATAGTGGAAAGTGCCGAAGCAGTATATCTTAATCTCTTGCCACCCAAATTCGCCAAACTTATGAACTTGCATATCAGCGATATATGAATTGGTGTAACGGAAAAAATGTGCAAACTTATGCGGAGAGTGTTCTTATGGTGTATTTCTCAAATTTAACGAAGAGCGTCAAGCCATCCACTCTTTGGTCACATTATTCAATGTTGCGATCCACACTGGATATCAAAAATGGTGTGTATGTATATATAAGTAAATATCCGAAATTACGAGCATTGTTAAAATGGCAAGGTGATGGATATATACCTAAAAAATTTAAGGTTTTTGCAAAGGAGGAAGTGGATCGATTCTTGCATACGGCATCTGATAATGTATATTTGATGATGAAGGTAATATAATGAATATTTTGAATGTAGGAAGATCGGTTTAGGTTTGATTTTTCCTATTTTTTATCGGTTGTTCTAGTATTAGGAATTTGAGGTGCTATGCGTTGTGACGAACTAGTTCATATGAAAATTGATGATATTGAAGATATGAACTCGGTCTTGATCATAAAAATTTTGCAGACAAAAAACAAGAAACCTCGTTCATTTACCATTAAAGGCGATCATTATTTGAGTTTATTTCAAAAATATATTGCACTACGGTCATCAAATTTCCAGGAACGTCGTTTATTTTTGAAGTATGTCAATGGGAGTTGTGAAAGAGATGGTTGTTGGTATTCACAAAATTAGAGAAGTGCCGCAAGAAATTCGAACATTTTTGAGTGACCTCACTTATCTTAAAAAACATGGTGGTTGGAAGTCGAGTACGGTAGCAGAAAGATATATTGAAAGAATTACTCATCAACAAAGAGAATACTGCCAGAAAATATTGCAACTTGACAAAAAAGTACAAGTATATGTTCAGATATTTCCCCCAATGTTTTATCTACAATTATGGAGAATATTGAAAATCTTTTGAACTGTTTGAAAATTGTTAGTGATAATTTTAGTGGTGCTTTGAATTTTGGCAATAATTGTTCCAATTGTACATTTAGTATCAAAATAAATAAAAAATTAATACCTATATATAGTTGCCCAATTAGTTTGTTTTACTAAGTTTGTAAGAAACAATGATTTTTTCTTCAAATTTTAATTAAAGAGCTCAAATGCAATTGTTTTTAATCCTAGGTTTAAAAGTGTTGCTAAGCAACGAGCACATTTTTGTACGGTATGAGAATTGATAACTTTTGCACCTGAAAATAGTACAAAAATGTCAACATTTTTTGATGGTTGGAGAAAAAACAATTTTAAAAAGTCAATCAGCGGCGTAGCCATTTCGGTTATATAATTCCATCCATTGTGCAGATAATCGCTAATAAGTTTAAAGCAGTGCATCATAGACCGATGGCCTTATAAATATATCGTTAAGTTTGTCTTTAAAAGGACTAAAAGATCTGAATATATCATAATATTAAATATACATATACTACAAACACTTTTTAAGAAAAACTTTTTCTCGTAGAATTTACAGTTTCTGAGAACAGGTATAGGCCCTTAATAAACGGGTCACAAAGTAACAAAGTAACAAAATACTATTTTAGTATTAAACCCAAAAACGCGATTGTAAGTTGCTTTTTGCACTCTTTTATCTTAAATAAAGTAAAAACAACTTGCTAGCCAATTTGAATAATTGTGGATTTTAACTAATAACAAAGCTACTGCTACTAATAGCGGAAAAATATGTATAAGCATCAACCCATCAATAAACACAACTATTATCAATAAATACCCTGACATTACTTATTTGTGATTAAAAACAATATGCTTATCCCTACAAATTTAGGTATATTAATTTATTACCCTGTGGAAAAAGCTTGATAGATCCAAATAAAATACGATGTTTGATTAGAAGTTATGATAAACTATTGTGTTTTTGAAACAGCAATCCCGAATACTTACAGATTGAATAAAAAAAGGTCAATGTTTTTTGTATAGTTTTCCATGGGATTATGATCAGAAAAATGGAAAGAAAAGCAAAATAAATTATCGGCACTTTCGACTTATTGTTTTACTGACGAATTCGATGACGATAGAATTTCTTTCTGGACATTTTTTAATCCAGTATTAGGATTCTTATTGAAACCTAACATTTTCTATCAGGGTTTTTCCACTGGGAAATTACTGTTTATGAAGATTTTTTGGGGCCGTAAAGACGTTTTCCTAAAAATATAAGGGCAGATTAGCCAGAAATATATACTTTAGTCAATCTTAACAAAACATAATGTGAAAACATCAGTACAAATGGTCAATAATTGAACAAATATCTTATATAGGGTATCCCATAAACAATGGTTAATAAATATTTTAACAGCTGATTTCCTTAAAGAAAATATTAAGATTAGGTGAAATTTTCCTAGTTCGAAAGTCAAAGGCAACCAAGACACAGGGTGATAAACTTAATGTTTTTTTTTAATTTTGGCCAAAAATTTGGCATTTGTTCTTCGTTTTAAATGAAATTTGGTATATGGGTAACCACAACTAACCACAACTAACCATAACTTTTTTACGCTTGGTATAATTTAATTTTTTATTTAAAATGTGCATTGTGCAAACATTTTTGCTTAAAAAAGATATACTTTAAAAATTTCGCTACAGTTCACCTTTTTCGAGATATTTACGTTTAATAATTTCAATGCGCTCAAGATCCTTCTTAAAGTTAAAATATTTTTTTAATAGGCTGTGTCTGACAAGATAAATTATTATAAACGTCATTGTCACTGTCACGGTTTATGTTCTTGTCAGTTACTTTGATGTGTGGTTGAAAAAATTGAAACTTATACGTTATCACTTTAGTTTAAAATGCCTAGGCATCAATTTTTTTCTAATTTGGTAATGCGAAATATGTTTGCGTATATGCCCAAGAAAATTACAGTGGTTTAAGAGCTTGTCGACGTTATGCGCAATTGTATCCAAATAGGCGGCAGCCAGATTTTAAACTTTTTTAAAGCGTTTACCAGAGACTTGGGGAATCTGGTTCATTCTGGCCAAAGCGGGTTGTTGGACGTCCCTATAGACGTAATGTGGATCAAGAGAAAGTGTTAATCCAGGCTGCTGCAGATCCAGACATAAGTGTAAAGCGTATGGTTGCAAGAACTGCAATTAGTAAGTCATCAGTGTTAAGAATTTTTCATCGCTAACATCTTATCCATATTATTTTACGCCTATACAAAATATTCTGGAAGCAGATCTGCCAGCAAGACTAGATTACGCCCGCTATATCCAGGTTCAATAAAATCATGATCCCTTATTTATAAATAAAATTATGTTTACGGATGAAGCGACTTTTACCCGACGGAAAATTTTTAATTTTAGAAACAAACATTCATAGGATATTGCAAAGCCAAACCTCATTACTAAAAGATACTTGGAACACGTATTTAAAATTAATAATTGGTGTGGTAATAAACAATTTTTTTTGGGACCATACCTTCAAATTTAAACGGAAAACTATATTTAAACTTTTTATAAACAAAGCTTATTGATTATTTAGAATAATTAATTTTAAATTTGCGCCGAGATAATGTTTTTATGCAAGATGGTGCTCCTGCGCATTTTGCTAGAGGTAAGAGAGTATCTTAATGCTAATTTTAACTGGATAGGACGTAGAATAATAATATAATTTAATATAATAATAATTTTAATTTCTAATTAATTTTTAATTCGTCTTTTGTATTTTATTATTAATTTAAAGTGCTGCAAAGCAATTAATATAGTTTATGAATGTGTTTTTCTTGTTGAGCGCAGTGAAATTTTTTAATGTAAATATCTCAAAAAAGGTGAATCGTAGCGAAATTTTTGAAGAATATCTTTTTTAAGCAAAAATGCTTGCACAATGCATATTTTAAATAAAAAATTAAATTATACCAAGCGTAAAAAATTATGGAGTTAAAAAAAAACAAAATATTGCTGGTGGAGCCCTAAATAAAACATTTTAAAAAAATGTTCAATTTTAGATTTGCCATATAAAAAAATTCCATATCCCAAATTTTATTAAAAACGAAGAACAAATGCTAAATTTATGGCCAAAATTCAAAAAATTACATTAGGTTTATCAAACTATATCTTGGTTGCCTTTGACTTTCGGACTAAGAAAATTTGACCAAACCTTAAGGGAAGGAATCTGCTGTTAAAATATTTACCATTATTTATGGGACCCCTGTATAGACTAGTCACTTAAGCTACTTAATTTTACAATATGAAGCTGGACATTATAATAAATAATTTATCGACCAAGAGGTTTCTGTATCTTTAAGATTGATTAACGTATGTTTGTTTATTTATTTCTGCTGTTGTCCTTGCAGATAAACATGTCTTATAGTTACTTGCTGTTTCTGCTAAACGTTTACAAGTTGCAATATTAAAAATATTTTGTTAATAAAGTGGCACATAATTTTTTTGTATTGTTTACAAAATATGCTCCTCAATCTTTTTAAAATATTCAAATTTAATTTCATATAAAAAGTACATATCAAAATTTTATTAAAAAGAAGAAAATATTTGGCAAAATTAAAAAAGTAAATTTACAACATTCTGGTTGCTTAAATCGGAAACTAAGGGACACTGTTAGACTACATAAGCTCTAATTAACAAATAGTAAATAATCAAAGTTTCACTCTACATTGTTTAAGTTTAGTACGCTTTGTACTTGCTGTTTCGCTAAACGTTTACAAAAAACGTTTTGTTAATAAAATGGCACATAATTATATTTTTATTTTTAAGACAAGCCCACAATCCTTGCTTAATATACCTTAATTATAACAATAAAAAGACTAGTTAAATGCATTAAATAAAAAGTAAAACCTTGCGCTTAAGGGCAGATCTAAAGTAACAGTAATTTAAAAGTGTTTTGTAAACTACGAAAAAGTACATTGTAGCGCTGCACAAAAGTGTAATAAACGAAAGAAATATAAAACTTTACCCACATTTTGTTAGTGTTTTATATCCTTATTTAATACAAACTTTTGTTAAGAAAGAACACAAAATATTTATGCAGCAAGAGTGAGTTAAATATTTTAAATTACCCTTTTTTACCTATAAACTCCAACTCCTTAGCTAAACTCTATAAAATAGGAAAACATTTATTACTGCCCACTGCTTTAGGGCGTCCAGCAGCAGTTATATTAATTCAATACACTTAAGAAACTTAGGCGCTTTGTACAGAAGCAACTTAATAGCCTTTTGTATCCCCTCTGGCATTAACATAAATGTCAACATCACCCTTAAATCAGTACAATAAAAATTATTAATGGAGCTTCATTAGTGTCTTCCATAGAAGACCACAATTGTGTTCAGTTACGACGATGGTTGAAGTGCTATGGTCGTCCTCCAGGAGGAAATAAAGCCAAATTAGTTAAGAGGTTAGGATAATAATAATTTAGATGTCAAGTAAAACTGTATTCTACTTGTCATGGTAATAAGTAAAAGTTGTTACAAAAAAAAGTAGAATAATTTTTATTTCTGTGTTTTAAGCGAGGTTCTACCTACGACAAAACTTATTATTTGAAGTCACGGCGCGAGCTATTATATTTATAATTAATTAAATATATTACCTATCACTAGTTTTCTTTTTTACACAACTGATGGGGTCTGGATATTTGGTAACTGGACTACATTCTTCTTCAAAATGAAGTAAAAAAATATACGTATCTTTATTAACATTATCAATTCCTTAGAATCGGCCATTACTTCGTCCACACCGCTTCACCGACAAATCGCATTTAGCACATTTGGGACAAATTTTTAAGTGCTTTCGCTCACTTATTTTAATGAGTTTTCAGCGATATTCAAAACAAGGCTTTAAAAAACTAATAAAATAACCCAAATTCTCCTGAAAGCATTTACTACTCATATCACTGCGGCACACTCTACAAAAACAACATTTTTTGCCCTTTTCGTTATAGATAACATTATATATTTTAATTAAAATATTTGTAATATTATTTTATTATGTATGCACAATAATTTAAATTAAACTGTTTATAAAAAATTAATTATTATTACTTGTTTTATTGCTAATTTTTTATAAACATATGCACTGCTCATACATTTGTAAATGAAGTGCCCGAAAAACACGGCCAAAGTTGGGGCATGCGCACAAAATTTTTAACATTACCAGAACTATTGACCCTACTCTTAACTTCTTTTTCTTTCTCTTCCCTGGGAGCCGTCTTGATTCTTGCAACTTGGGTCCCCATTGTATGAGCCTATCTTGTGTAGGTGTCCTCTTAGGTTATCGTGCCCTGTCGGCAACCCTACTATGCGAAGACTTTTCCTACTTTGTCCAAGTAGTTCTTCCTTCGTTCTTCTGGATGGGCCCCTTATAAAGCTTTTTCCATGTCTTATTCTACCGAGGTTTTCCTAGTATTCCTTGTGTTTGTTTCGGATCCATTCCCTGGTTTGTCCTCGTGCTGTTGTTTTGGTTACTCGAGGGAGTCCAAAATATGGTGTGGACGATCCATGTCTCGCAAGGTCATCCGCTTTTTCGTTGCCTTCTACTACCGAATGTCCTGGTATCCACAGGAGAGTCACCCTGTTACGTTCTCCCAGAACTTCCAGTTCCCTTTGGCATTCCCATGTCAGCCTGGACGTTACCTTGATGTTTGCTAGTGCCCGCAGTGATGCCTGGCTCTCTGTTATTATGCAGATCCTTGTTTTTATAAGCCTTCCCGTTATTTTCTTTTGCACAGTGCAGTAAAGCATATATTTCTGTTTGAAATACAGAACTGTGTGGTCCTAGTGGAATGGAAAATTGTGAATTCTTCATTTCACTGTACACGCCCGCTCTAGTTCCCTGTTCTGTTTTGAAACCATCTGTATACCAGATGATGTCTCCAACCGTGCCGGGGAGATCGGGTTGCTGCCACTCACTTCGATCTTGAATTTTTACCTGTAAGTTTTTGTTAAATGAGTATTGGGGAATCATCTGGTCTAAACTTCTTAAAGCGTTGCCTTTGTAGGCCCAGTTAATGGTTGCCACAAAGAAAGCAACTCTTGTTGTTTTTAGACCCCCGCTAAAAAACGCTATCGATTTTGGGTTTAGCCTTTTTCCAAAGACAATTATAGTTGTCACTATAGACGCGCAAAATAATGCTAAATTTTTGGTAATAGGTTTCGACGCTCGCTTACTTGAGCGTGCGTCCATCGAGAGAAAATACGTACACACGCTGTTGTATAATCGAACACTGTCAAAGCTATAACCATGGTAACAGTAATTAGGTTTATTTCCGTGGAAATGAATCAGTCATTGTAATATTTTTTTTGCGGAATAATGAAATTTTAATTAGGTAAACTTTAACTTTTGAGAATTAAAACTTGATTAAATATATATTTATAGCTGACGGAATACACAATGTTAAATGTGATTTAGAATTTTTCAAATTATATTTTTTATTTTATGACATCCAAACATAACAAGAAATGCTGAAATTATACAACAGAAATTAATATTTATTTATTATTGACAAATTTAACAACACACTAATGACTAGTTTTTAAGAGTTAAATAACTTTTATTCTTATTTGATGTCTTGCATATCGTGTTGTTGTTTCCGCGTTGTATTTTCCCTGTAGTGGTAATAATAAGACATTAAAATGTGTATTTTTGCTAAAGTTTTTTAGGTGCGTTTATTAAAACGTCCTGAAATATTTCTCAATAGCATAATTTCTTTTTACTTACATTCACTGAACTGGCCTTTAACAAAGTGTTTATTCATTTTATAACATTTTTTTGTCAAATTCGGAAGCCCCATGCTTAATTTTAAACAGACACACATACAAAGACATACATACATCCAAAGTTAAAATTTACATAATTAAAAGTTTAGTATTTTTTAAAGAAATAATTCCTAATTAACTTATTATAGCTTTGGGAACAGTGTTCGTTTATATAGCACCAGCAATTATTGGCTCCCCTGTACATTTTACAGAAAAAATGTAACATAACTTTTTAAAGAGACCAATCTGATAAGCCCTTGTGGCAAGTTTTAAAAAATTTTAACAAACGAATC
The DNA here is from genome assembly GCA_019359885.1 of Listronotus oregonensis. NCBI lineage: Eukaryota > Metazoa > Arthropoda > Insecta > Coleoptera > Curculionidae > Listronotus > Listronotus oregonensis. Next base: position 11,846 of record JAHBCN010020743.1, read on the forward strand.
TTAAATTATTCAATAACATGTAATTGCAAAATTACCAAATTTTAGGTTTAGGTAAAACCAAACAGGCACCAGTAAGATGAATATTGTCCCTAACATGAGGAAAAGTGTCAATAAATTAGTGACAGTCGGTATTTAAAAAAAAGAAGAATTATTCAATCGAAGAAAAAGTATCCATAATTAAGTGGTATTATGCGGGAAACAGTTTTTAAGCAGTATCTGAAATGTTTTCAGTTTATTTCCCCACCAAGCCCATTCCGTTCATTTCAACTATAAAACAAATTGTCAGTAAGTTCGAGTACAAAGGTATCGTAATAAATAATTGTAAATGTTCAACTCAGAATATCGAAAATAAAGCCGAACAAAGAGAGAATAGAGATTTTAATATTCTACTGAGTGTGGAGGAAAACAAAATGGTTAGTACGAGGGTTCTTGGGCAAGAGGTAAATAAACATCATACAACGGTATTGCGCACTTTGAAAAGACACAAATATTATTCGTATAAATTCGAAAAACATCAAGAGCTGCAGGAAGAAGATGAAGAGCGAAGAATGGCATTTTGTTTTGAAATGATGGAAAGAGCAAATAACGATAGGAATTTTTTAAGAAATGTTTGTTTATGAATGAACATTCACCCTCAATAATGAACCAATTGTTCAGAATTGCCGGTGTTGGAGCCAAGAAAATGAACATCGCTTTGTTCATACTCGGACACAATATCCCCAAAAAATAAATGTATTCGTGGGAATTATCGGACACCATATAATTCGACCCCTTTAATAGACTATAACCTGACAGCAGAAACCTATTTGGAATTATTTCAAAATCAAATTGGACCCGCCTTAAAAGGAGTTGTTCGGAAAGATTAAATGATCTGGTACCAAATGGATGGTTGCCCCGCCCATAATGCCCGTATGGTTGGAGAGTACGTGGAAAATCCTTTTAACGGCAATATTATTGGTCCACGGTACCGGATACTTTGGCCAGCCAGGTCACCTGATCTTTCACTGAATGACTTCTTTCTGTGGGGTCACTTAAAAAGTGTCATTTATAAAAATGTAAAATTTGAAAATCGAAACCAGCTACAAAATGCTATTTTGTTAGAATTTGATAAAATTTTGCAAAATCAACTTAGCAACGTTAGAAATTAATTTTATGATCGGTTGGGATATTTTTTCGGTGTAAATGGGGGGTTGTTTGAACATTTGATTAATAAATGTATTTATGTAATTCTCTATTATTTTAAAAAAAGTTATTGTATTTTATTTCATTTTATTTTCCCACACCTAGTAAAATATTGGGAGTTCAGTTCTCTCTTTTTTCGGCTTTGGACTCGAATCTACTGACAATACGTTTAATGGTTGAAATGGATCTTTCACCGAATGATTTCTTTCTGTGGGGTCACTTAAAAAGTGTCATTTATAAAATTATAAAATTTGAGAATCTAAACCAGCTACAAAACGCTATTTCGTTAGAATGTAACAAAATTTCGCAATATCAACTTAGCAACGTTAGAAATGAATTTTATGGTCGGTTGGGATATTGTTTAGCTATTAATGGGGGGGTTGTTTGAACATTTAATTAATTAATGTTTTTATGTAATCCTCTATTATTTTTAAAAAAGTTATTGTATTTTATTCCATTTTGTTCAGTTCTTCTGAGTTAAACATTTACAATTATTTATTGCAATGGCTTTGGACTCAAATTTACTGACAATACGTTTAATGGTTGAAATGAATCAGATAGGCTTGATGGGAAAATAAATTAAAAATATTTCAGATACTGCTATTGGTTTAATCAAATTCTAGTGTGATAAAATTATTTTTTTAATGATCGATAGTAATAATTGTTATTAGATAAACTTAATTGGTACATTAAATAAAAGTTTTGATAAAAAAATAGTGTTAACGTGTCTTTTACTTTCAATGTAATAGTGGTAAGATTGATGAAACGAAAAAAAAATCATTCCTTGTATTCGGCTGTACGTTCAAATTGTTTGCTGGTTGCTGGTGTCTGTTCGGTTTTACCTGAACCGAAAATTTGGTAATCTGGTAATTACATTTAAATGAATAATTCAAGATTCGCTTATTAAAATTTTTGGAAACTTGGTACGAGTGTTTGTCAGATTGGTCTCTTCAAAAAGTTATCTTACATTTTTTCTGTTAAATGTACAGGGGAGCCAATAATTAACCGGCCTTAAAATTTACATGGGATTTCTTATATTCTGCTCGGCAACGCACCACTCGGTATTCTGATGGACATTGCTCGAGTAAGCGAGTATCCAAACCCATTACCAAAAATTTAGCAGTGTTTTGTGCTTCTATGGTGAAAACTTTGCTTTGCTTTTTCTTTTTTTCTTACCAATTGCAGTTGTTATCACCGGAACTCACATCCATAGTTGCTACGTCTAGGTATTTCTTAAAATTATATGAAAATCGTAAAAGCAGCTAGATGCGACTTGTCAGTTACCACAACAGGGAGCTAAGAGTTGCTACGTGTACAAAGCACCTTGACGCACTCTATTTCATTACCGGCGTTGTAAATTCTTTAATTTTTTGTAGTTAAACATTATTTACAATTATATTTTTAAAATAACACAAATACATCTAGCACACTTATTACCATTTTATTACGGACTAGACTTACATATAGGATTTTAGTGCATTGAAAAAAAAATCTTATTAATAATAATTATTTTTACACAATTCTATGACAAGTACTGTACAATAAGTGGATAAAACATATTTTTTTTTAATATGTGTTTAAGAATTTGTCTTTAAATACATTATTCCTTAACAATTTCAAAATTATTTGCTAAATCCGTAGGTTTTTTATGGACTACATCAGAAAAATCATTTTTGGTACTGGCGTTGTTTTCTTCAACATCTTTCTTGACCATAGTTCCTTTTCGATATATGCTTTGATTCTCTACTGTTGTATTCTGAAAAAAAAAGGTTTAAATTAAAAACAATTAGCTTTTGTGACTTTTAATAAGTTTAGGAA
>JAHBCN010020744.1:0-14766 GCA_019359885.1 Listronotus oregonensis
TTTCTCTATGTTACATAGAGAACAGGAATTCTAAGCGGGAGCAATATGAAGTTCTTTTGGCTTTCACGCACTACCCCCAAGGGGGGGTACTCCACTCATAAAAATTTAAATTTAAAGTCGAGTTTTACAAACTCCCTTTTTAAAAACTTAGGTATGTAATTTTTTTTTAAAAAAAAGGAAAAAAAAAAAGGTAAGAATTTACATTTTCATTAAAAAAAGGGTGTTCCATTGAAATAAACATTATTAGATGTTTCATTTTTTGATCCCAAAATTTTTTTTATTAAATGTCATATCAAAATTTTTATTTTTTTTTGAAAAAAAAAAACCCTGTACCCCCAACCCCAAAACCGGTAAGGCTTGGTTTTTTAAAAAACTTGCTAAACTCTATTTAAAAAGAGAAATTTTATTTCTAAATAACTGATTAGAGTACGTGGGCATAGTTTAAAAATTTGATATCCTTTAAACTATGACTGGGCTTTAAATTTATTTAACCACCTTTATCTTGCCTCTTTTTTTAAAAACCATGCAATTATGTTTTGTACGTTAGTAATTCTATATTTACCATATCGTCCCATATTAGTCAAGGGCAGAAGGATCTCCAGGATAATATTTCACAAACGTCACCACAATACAAGCTTGTTTGTGTTTTGGGGAAATTTCGGCACACAAAGTCGTTAGCAAAATTATTGTGACGACATGCGTAAAAAGTTTTTTCGCTGGCGTGTATGTTTGTGCGGGAGCTAAACGTATCATATTTCTAACATGTCAGGTACATAGTTTGTTTTTTTAAAAGGGGAAAAAGGGCACGACATGTCTAAATTTTTAATGTGTTAAACTATAATATTTTAAATTTTTAGTTGCGGTTTCTATTTAAGGGGGGGTTTAGAAATCGAATCCGGAATCAATTCCTTTTGAAGGTTAAAAAAACGGAATCGATAATTTTTAAAAAAAGGTTCCGATCCGGATTATTATATATTTTGAAAAAATGTTTTAAATTTTTTAAATCTTATAAATTATTTGTAAGATTTTGACACCCTAGGCAAAACAAACGCAAATATATCAAAAGACTTACCGAAATTAATTATTTTAAAAAAAAAAGGTTCAAGAACAAACCCCGACGATAACTTTAACGTTATATTTCAATTTTCCCAAAAAAAAAATAACACTCTGTATATAAGGATCACACACATAGATTTTCCAGTCCTTTTCCCGGGGAAAATGGAAAAAAAAGTTAACTAGAAGAAATATAAATTTAAAAGTGTGGATTTTATGACAAAGCGACAAATTTATTTCGTAAAATCTCGAATACAAATCCGAAATAAATATTTTGTCACAATATTGCTTGGTGGACCACACAAAGTTTATTGCCTCCTGCGATACGGGTGGAACAGACTTTGGTTTTTTTGGTTTTTTTTAGGTTTTTTATTTTTTAAATTTTTAGTTTAGTTGGCCCCCACATATTATGAATGCTAACTAAGTATATTTATTGTTTTCGTTAATGTTTGTGTTGTTTTTAATATACTGGGTGATGTAGAAAAGTACCATCTAAACATTGGCCTAGTTAGCTTTGTTATACAAAGGACTGCTTTGATATAGCCAAAAAAAATTTTTTTGGCAATTTCAAAGGGGCCCAAAGTATAATCCATCGTACCGACTGTCGTGAGTGTGAAAAAATGAGAGGCAGTGTATTAACATAAGCCTAAATATTTGGAGGTTTTTTTTTTTGCTTCTATCATTTTAAAGCAGGCTAAACACAATTTAAAACTTCTTATAATTTTACTCAATCTTTCGGGGCTAACATGTACAGGGTCTTTGATTATATTTACGTGGCTTCGGGGCCTTTACTTTTAAAGACAGAAAAAAAATTTCATATAAAAAAAATTTTAGGTATTTTTCCATTTATTTTTAAAATTTAATAAAAAAATTGAAAAAAAAAAATTTTTTTAAAGGGAAACCCTTTTAACCCCAAAAAAAATATTTTTTTTGACAAAAATTATAATGTAAAATAATGGGGAACAACAAAAATTTTAGGGAAAAAATTTCTTTTTAATTCCATTGGTTAAAAATTCAAAGAACAAAAAATTTTTTTTGCTTTTTTTTTTTTTAAAATTTTTAAAAATGACCAGGGGCAAAAGGGATTTTTTTAAAAAATTTAAACGTAGCATTTTTATAAGGGGGGAAACCCCATTTTTTAAAAATGTAATTTTTTTGGGCGAAAAAGTTTTTAAAAAAAAAAAAAACCCCTGCACAAAAATGAATTTATTTTTGGACATTTTCCTAAAGTTTTTTAAAGGATTTTTAATTTTTTATGGAAAATAAAATTTTAATTTTTTAAATTTGAAAATTCTAAAATATAAAATCTTTTCCCAAAATGAAAAACCCCCCAACCCCCCAAAACCCCCAAAAACGGGGGTTGGGGCCCCAAAAATTTTTCCCTAAAATTTTAGAAATTTTACCTTATAAATTTTTGTCCGTTCAGTCTTCCTGAAAAAAACATCAGGACCCATCTAAATTTTCATTGGTGCTAGGTTTTTAGCAGGATCCAAAGTTTTTTAAAAAAAATTCTTTTTAGCGACAAGTCTTCCTTCACTTTAGTAGGAATTTTAATCACAAAAATAAACATTATTGGTCCCGAGAAAACCCTCACCAAATTCAGCAACATAACAGTTTTATTGTTTCCTGGGTTTCTTAATACTAATATAAAATTTTTTTTTTAATTTATTAATATTTTTCCCTAAAATATCTAAAAAAAGGGTTTACCAAATATCACCCAAAGATCAATGAAATCAGAAAAAAAGATTTCCTTGTACCATAATATACAGGGTGTTTTTTTTAAAAAAATTGAAATTCCATATTTTTCATTTTTTTGTTTTTTTTAAAAGGAAATCAAACATTTTTGATTTCCTTTTAATTTTTTTTAAAAAATGAAGTTTCTTTTTTTAAAAGATGGCGTTTTTCCCCCATAAAGCTCTTTAATAAGAGATTATTTAAATACTTACTTTAAAACTGTTGAATAGGAATACATAAACCTACAAGCGGCCACCTCGATGCCAAAACTAACACCCTAAAAATAGTCAAAAGTACATTGAAAAAAAAAGGGGGCTTTCGAACATTTAAGATATTTCTGTTATTTTTCCCTATCATAAATCTTTTTTTTATTTAAAGTTTCTATAGTCTTTAATTATTTCGTCCCCTTTTGTTATATGTTTAAAAAGGGAATTTAATATGCAACCTTTTTTTAATAAAATATGGGGGTGGGTGTTAATTCTGCTTTTCAATTTTTTTATTATTCCCCGTATCTTTTAAGCGAGAAAAATTTTAAATTTTTTTTTTACCTTTTTTTGGTTAGACCCAGAAGGAGCACATGCCCCTACATAACTTTTTTGACAGCACAAATAGTTATTTTTGGAGATACCCACAAAAGTGTCGAAAATGGGCCCCCTGTACAAATTTATTTTATGGAACTTAGGTTTGGATTTTTAGGTGGCCATATATTACCTCAAAAAAAAATTTTTAATTTTTACTGACAAGTTTTCCTTGCTGTATAATAAAAAAACCAAATTTTTAAATTTTAAGGCTAAAACAAACAAAAATAGTCACAAAAAAAAAATGAATCTCGACACATGGCACACCGCCTTCTGTGATAACACAGTCGTTCAATTGTTAAAGTTTTTTTATCCTAATCAAGACCTACTAACTGCCGTGTTATAAAAACAGTGGAAGTACAAAAAAAACTTTAAAAAACGACTTTAAAGCCGTCTTGATGCGCGTTTTTCCCCGAAGAAGCCGTTTGTTGAATCAAACGCCGCTGAAAAAACAGATGAATGTCACTTCAGTGAGCCTTTGATTTGATGAATGGAACGCGAGAACATATTATTTATTATACGGGGTGCTAAAAAATGACTGTATTTTATTCTAAGAAAGTGTGATAATTTTAGCGGGTTTGAGAATGCTGGGAAAGTTTAACTTTTTCAGGTAAGACAGGAATGTGAATGTAATTTTCCATATTCCTGAAAAATATGATGTTTGAATTTGTTGTCTTTAATAAATCTTTGGGCACACAAAAATGACTCTTGTGGTTTAAAATAGTGATCGGCTATAAAAATAAAAGGGTCTTTTAAAAAAATGAAATCGGCTTCAAAAAAAATTAGGGTATTGTTAAGACGTGTGGCTCTAAATTTTGGGTGTTATATTTTATTATGAAAATAAATAATGGGTATTTTTCAAGTTTTTCGTCATTAAAATACATCCATTTAAGTTTAAATTTTACTGATTTATTTATACTCTACGTGTAGAGACATATAATTTCTTTTTTTTTAAATATAAATTTTTTGGTTTTTATTGGTGATAAATTTTAAGAAAAAAAATAGTCGACAATTTAAAAAAAAAAAATATTTTTAAATTTTTTAAAATTTTTAAAAAAATTATGAAAAATTAAAAAATAAATATTTTTTTTTTTTTATTAAAATTTAAAAAAAAAGTTTTTAAAAAAAATTTTCAAAAAAATTTCAAGAAAAAATTTAAAAAAAATTAAAAGCCTTCTAAATCAATTTACTTTGAGAAAATCAAACTTTTGGAATATTTACTCAGTTATGTTTTTTTTTTAATTCTATTTTTGATAAAATTTTAAAGAAAAAAACGACAACTCAAAAAATATTGAAAATCATGTTGATTTTTCACCCCAAAAAAAGTGATGTCACCATTTAAAAAATTTAAACCCAAAGAGTAAACTTATTACACTTCTCAAACCCGAAGTGGATGGGCCACTAATCTGTGTATTTTTTGCTTATTAAAATGAAATCTACCCAACCTTTTCCCAAAAAACTCCTTACCCAATTATACAAGGTAAAAAAAAAAATAAATACAGGATTAATTGGCCCAAAAATTTTTTTTGCCCAATTTTCCCAGACTGGTTGGTTTTCATGAAAAATAACCAATTCGAATATTATTTTTATTTGGATAGGGGGAGGCCATAGCTATCATTTGTTTTTTGAATTTTAAAAATATCTTTCAAAAATGAACAACTAATGTTTTAACAAGAATATAGTACGGCAAGTGCATAAGTATTGATTTTTTCTTCTAAAACCCCTAAGAAACCCCTTCACGAAACGCGGGTTCCCCCGCAAGACGCCCAAAAAATATCCCCGACTTACAAGAGATCGTGGTCGCAATCGACTTTTTTTTCTCGGACCCCTATAACTGGGGTGTCTCTGAGTGGTCCAATTGTTTGTTTGCAGATGAGTCGCGATTCTGCCTTTATGGAAACGACGGACGTACAAGGGTGTGGAGAAGGTCGGGCGAAAGATACAATGAGGACTGCATGGAACACTGCGTAAAATTTGGCGGTGGATCTGTAACAGTCTGGGTGGAATATAATAATAATAATATAATAAAGATACAATGGGACTTGAAACCGGGGGTAAAAATTTTTGGGGGTGGATCTGTAACGGTTTTGGGGGGGAATACTCCGTACTTGTGAGCACAACTTGTTTTTTTAGAAACCGCATGGTAACGGCCGAATCTACTTGCGTGGTTATTACCCATTGTTATTCCTATAGGACAAAAATATTAAAACGGGGTTTTTTATTTATAGATGATAACGCTCGACCACATTGGGCACATATTGTTAATGAATATTTAGAAGACAATAATTTAGAGAGGATTGATTGGTCTGCTTTTTTGCCCGACCTTAATCCGATTAACATATTTAGGATTATTTGGGAAGGAAAGTGGGAAAACGGGGCCAGCGGGTAGATAATTAAATGGGTTAAAATTAAATAAAGAATGGGCTGCTACTCCTTAAGCAATTATTGACAATGTTATTGATATTGTCAAAAGATGTGCAGCAGTAATTGAAAAAAAAGATGGTCCCAACCCGATATTAATTTTTTTTTTTTCTGTAAATTTACTCAAACTATTTTTTGTTTTTTAAATTTTTGAAAAAAAAATTTTGACTAATAAAAAAAAAACCATAGCTTTAATACCAAAAAAGATTTTTTTAAAAATTTAAAAAACAAATGATAGCTATGGGTTCCCCGCTATCCAAATTAAAATAATATTCAAATTGGTTACTTCTCATAAAAACCACACTAGTCTGAAACTTGGGCTAAAAACATTGATCCACATTTAATCCTGTATTTATTTTTTTTTACTTACCTTGTATAATTGGAGTGATAGTTTTTAAGATTAAGAAAAATGAGGCTTTAAAACAAAAAAAAAGTTTTTATGAATCGGTACCACTTCGTGATGTAAAATGAAGTGGTAAGGGATAGTTATTTACAAATCCCCCACGATAAACACGAACTTAAGGGGCAGACATTGGAAAAAGGGCTAACGCTCAATGTCGATAAAATATGTTGCCAACTTGAAGTGAATTTAAAATTTCTAAATAAAATTGCCTTTAAAAATTCTATATTTATATTAAAAAATGGGCATAAAAATAAATAGATTACTAGATTTGGCTTTAAAAAAAAAATAATTTAAAAAATAATTTTTCTACATAAACCATTTTTTATGCATGCACTCAAAATTTTTAACCCCGTAGACATTATTTTTGGGATTATTTTTCAAACAAACTTTTGGCAAAAAAATTGAATTAATTGGGAAAAATTTTCCCGATGCGGACTTTATGGACACTGTATATTATCTTAGGAATAAGTAGATAATTTTTATTTTTTCCTTTTACCTAATATTTTATGTTATTTTTTTGTACCGTATATAATAAAAGTATCCCCCCGTTTTTTTCTTTTTTTTTTAATTTTGGCCCACATTATTCTTTATTTATAGGGAAAATAATTTTGTTTAAATAACCAATATACCAAAAATATTTTATGTTTTTTTTGAATAAAATATTTTATAACTATTTTTATTGCTAATCAATATTTTTTTAAAAAACTAAAATTAAAAAGGGTCACCATAATTAGAAAGATTTAAAAAATTTAAAATTTTTTAAAAAATTTATATCTAATCAAACTTCTAACAAAACCATGCCCTGGTCGAAAATTTCAAGGGGTCCAAATTTTTTGCCGTCAGTCCCAATTTATCTTCTATCCTTTTTCCCCCCTTTTATGATTTTATTGATAATGTCTGGGTCAAAACAAAGTGTCACTTATGAATGAAATGTTAAGTCTTTTCTTTCTTTCGTCTGAGGTTATTTAATACGAAACCTATGGACTGGGGACTAGTAAGTTAAAAATCAGTCAAATTCGATAAAATAACTTAATTCTTTTCCACGAATCCATTTGTTTAACGGAAACCACCCCCATAAAACAAACGAGCATAAATCAAAGTTAAGGCCTCTGCAGACGTCCTAAATTCGAATTCAAACATTTTACAACATTCAACTTATCTCCGTAATAGTTGTTTCTAACGACCGTAGGACTGAGAATATCTAATGAATTAGATACGACCTCTACACATGCACGTTATCCGCGCAACGATAACATCTCTTAGTGCATTTATGGTTGTAAACAATATTATATCAAGAAAATTTACAAAATTGTAAAGTTGTATTTATTATACATTTGGGCAATAAGTATAAAAACTAATAGCAACAGGATCTATGGAGACAATTATGTCATATATTCCATTTGTAACGATTACTGTTACTCCAGTCGTCAGAGGCAAAAACAGCCCCCTACCTCTTACCGAACCCAAAGTTGATGAAATTTGGTACAAATGTAGTATTTGGTACCCGCAAACCGAAAATCCTTGCTTAGGGGTGACGAAAAAAGATTAAAAACCACCCTTAAACATGTGTTATATCCTTTATAAGCTGAAATAACGGGAAAAAGTCCTAATTTCTCTTGCAGTGGACTTAACAAGTGCAATAGAAAGAGCAGCATCAGAGACAAACAACGATGTATCCATAAGTTGTGACCAGGCTCTTAGCTAGGAAGGGGACAGAGGAGGTATTTTATAGATTTTTGAGATCATATGTTGAAATTTTGTACTTTTCATTAATTTTTCTTGTTATTTGGAGCTGATTTTGATTTTCAAGTTCATACGACCCAGAAAGTTGTTGGTCAATTGTTATTAACAATTTCATGTTGCAAAATGATCAATTCGGGGTTCAAAGCTAGCCCGATATCAATAAGCAAAACATAATTTATAATAATTGCGATCTTCCGGCTTACAGCTTAGAGTAATCGAGAATTTATAACTTTCTAAGCAATTATACATTGTTTAAACAAAAATGGGATGAAGAACCATGCAGGTATATTCCCGATAAGTTTTCACAGTGCTGAACATAATTTTTGGGATAGTTCAGGGAAAGTATTAATCGCAAGAGACATAGCTGTGAAAAAAAATGTAAATAAAAGCGGGTAATGGGGGAGAAGATATGGAAACTAGTAGGAAAAAAGGATGAATAATTCTAAATTAACCAAGATTTATTGGGCAGCGTTATTTATAAAGAAATTTAATATATCGCTGGAACTATTGTCGCAAGAAATACTTTCTCAGCACCAGCGAAGTCCCACACTCCCACAGAACTGCATTTGCATTAGCAACATTTTTTACAAGTATCTGTAAAGTATTGGCAGCAAATTGGCCGGTAAGCACTGTGAGATCTAACTTTTACACTAGCTAGCCATCCCGAGCAGGCCGACTGTGCCAAGATGACACGTTGTTTTCTCTGCCCTGTGTATATTGCAGTGGCGGCCCGCGACCCATAAAGCTGGGTAGGCGGAGAGCGCCGCAGGCCCAAACATTATTTCTACCTTTAGCAAGTAGTAAACAAGGCCAACAAAAAAAACTTTGGCCCCAAAGATGCTTCCACTTAACCAACTGTGACTATCATACCACCGTGTTTTAAAAGCCGCGAAAAGACTGTCAAAGTTTTTTGTCGGGTTTTAAAAATTAAGTGTTGGTATCGGGCGATCAATAGTCAAGATTTCACTTCGATCTTTTTCAAATTAGTCGGGAAAATGGAGTTTTTTCAACGACAAATTATGATATGCAAGGGGTTTTTCTCCATTTTTTAATAGATATTAAATTTTACACAAAAAAAGATAAAAATGAAAATTAAAGCAAAAAATACTTTTCAAAACAAATTTTCCGGGCTAAAGGCCCCGTCTCCCAAAAATTGACCAAAATGGATTAAAAATCGGAAACCTCACCAGAAAATTTTAAGAAATAGATTTCGGGTAAGATAAACAATTAAAGGCGCATCCGATCAAAATGACCTCCAATAAACCAACTGTTGTTAGTAACCCCATAATCGATTTCGACGATCGCCGAGTCCCAAAACAAGGGGACCGAGAATCGCCTGAGGTAAAAATCAGCCAATTTTACTTTTCGCCCGGGGTTTTCGCATCATCTTCTAACTTTACTTAGTTTATTCGTGTGCCAAAAAAGGGGGTTTTAGATAGATCGCCTTTTGGGCGGGAAATTTCACCAACGGATAATATTATTGTGTAGTCCACCGTTTGCCCTTGCCTCCGGCGGTACTATTTCTTTTTTAAATTTTAGAAATATAATAATTTTATATACTCATTAAATAATATATTTTTTAAATTACATTTGCTGGCATTTTTCCATGTGCAGGCAGCGCCTACCTTGCCTACCCTGACGAGCTACTGCGGTATTGAATTTGTTTATTTCTTCTATTTTTTCTGTTCACTATTGACAGGTATATAGCTAGACACTTTCACAAGAAATTATTTAAAACCGGTAAGCCGCCTGTGCAAAGACGACGCGTTGTTTTGCCTGCTCTGCGCACAATCCAACATGACCCTGCGTCCACAGGAGATAGGAACTTTTTTCCTAAGATTTACCCGATATTCCGAGTTAAAATAGTCATAACATGTTGCTTATAATGCGTACAAAAATCAAAATCTGATTTTTTAATTAACAGGATAAGACAGTCAAAAAAGTTTACAAGTTGCAAAGCTCATAACACAAAGAAGAAGTAAATCCTGTCCGGTGAATGGTAGGAATAATAAACACATGACTGGAAAAAGACATTCGATCCTCAAATTAATATAATTTCGCTACAAGTATATACAAATGAAATATATATATATATATATATATATATATATATATATATATATATATATATATATATATATATATATATATATATATATATATATATATATATATATATATATATAGTTTTTGTTTTCCGACCGTGTTATTAAATTAATAATTTTTATTCCGGGTTTTCGGTCATTTTTTTAAAACACAAATAAGCTTTTTGACGTTTCGGTTTATTTTAAATTAAACTATCATCAGAATTAGTAATTTATATATTAATTGAAACAAAACAATAACAAATATTATTAAAGGAAACAAATATATAATTTTAATATAAACTTACAATTATCTAAATAAGATTTATTCTATTTTGAATTTTTAAATCTTATTTAGATAGTGTAAGTTTAAGTAGTGCATGTACTATATATTTGTTTCCTTTAATTAATATTTGTTATTTGTTTTTGTTTCCAATTGTATATATATATTATTAAGAACATCTTATTGTTCTAGACTGATGATGGTTTAATCGAAATAAACCGAAACGTCAAAGAAATGTTTTAATTTTATTTCAAATTAATTTTTAAAAAAAATGACCGAAAACCCAAAAGTTAAGAGAATTAAAAAATTATTATATATATATATATATATATATATATATATATATATATATATATATATATATATATATATATATATATATATATATATATATATATATATATATATATATATATATATATATATATATATATATATATATATATATATATATATATATATATATATATATATATATATATATATATATATATATTTATATATATAAACACGACCATTATACCCGGCAAAAAAATTGTCAAATTTTGAATATTCTGCCAATTTTTGTAAATCGTTTTTTTACCTTGTTTAACTTTTAATACTATAAGTAACGCAAAAGGTAAAAGAATATATTTATATTTTATAAAAATAGAAGGAAGCATGATATTCTGTAGTAGATCTATATATACCTTCGCATTGAACCTTCCTTCGATAAAATAACATACACCAAGTCCTTGTGCACTCAGCCAGGCCCAAACATTTACTGAAAATCGCCCACTGCTTCTGTCCTTTTGGTATATTTTTGGTAAAATTTTACTTTACGGACACCATGCCGATGTTCATGAATTTTTGCTCCCCTCTGGTTTTTGAGTTATGAGGCCTCCAAGTGGACTAACCTCAAAATGAACATTTTTCCATCTTCCTTCGAAACTGATTACCACCAAAATGGAACATACACTGATTGGGCAATTTATATATTAAACGAATATTAATTAAAATTTATTATTGCTTATTTTTAGTAAAAACAAAATAAATCCAGTTTTATATCTTGACAACTTAATTATAATGAGGCAACCAGTTATACATCACATATTCTTACAAGGTACAGAAAAGTGGATTTATTTAAGATAATTTTATTTAAAATAGACGATAAATTATTGTAATTTTCAGTGGGGAGAATTTGAGGTTAGTTCGAGGCCTTTTATAAACTTAAAAACCAGATATTGCCAGAGAAAACTAATTTTAGATTCGTGATCAGCGCCCCAAAAAACCCCCGTGTGCAAAAATTTATGAAAATTGGCGTGGTGTCTGTAAAGTAAAATTTTACCATATTTTTTTATCAAATCGTGTTTCTTGAGGCCTCTTATCGGTGAATATTATATTTTTCCAAAAAATCAAAAGTTCCAAGTCAAATTATAGAGCAAATTTAATGCGTTGTTCTTTATTTGCATTTGTTAAAAATGGCTTCAGCGGCCGGGTGGCGCTTCCTACCCGATATTTGCCTTATTCTTCGCCGTGCCATTCCCAACTGATGTCGGTACTGAACAAGTTTGCTTCTTGCTGTAACTACAGATTTACATGGTTGGTTTCTAAATACATTAACTAAATTATTGCCTTGTTCATGATTCGATAGTTTGGGACGACCACTTCCAGCTCTTTTCTCAAAGGAGTGTGTTTCCTGCCATTTTTTTTTAACAAAATGAATAGTACTCCTTGAGATGTTAAGCTCTTCCGCCACATCCCTTTCTGGCCAACCTCTCTGCTCAATATAATGAATAATTAAAACTTTTTAATCCAAAGTTAAGTTTGGCATTTTAAAAAATATTTTTAGACACTGACAACGAACACCTGTTTCTTTATTAGGTTTTTTAACAGGTATTTATATTCAGTAGAAGGTGGCATAAGCTTATTTTACCAAGATTTAATGGCCGTTACTGTACCACTTCCGATTTAAAATTTTTTAGAAAACTTTCATCAAAAATTGGCATTTTAATTAAAAACTAAATTGTATAACAAAACCATAAAATAACTCTTTCATGGCTAAGGTTTTTCTTAAATGTTGGATGTAATTATCTATGTCCGGCTTTATCTCTATTCTATGTTTTTTAAGTAATATTTTGAGAAAAAAAAAAACAAAAAATAAAGTAAAAAAAATATGGTCCTTGCGGGGTTTGATCTCGAGAGTCCAAGGATAAAACATTAACCGAAACTAACCCACGAGGCCAAATTCAAGGTTATTACAACTTTGCGTTGGTGATGAACAAACAGACAAGTTAGCAAGCGTCTGTGCGAAGTAAAAAATAAGTTTTTTGAAAGTATCCAATAAATCAAAGTACAAATTGTTTTTTTTTTAATTTTATGGTCCTGTCAGATATTACTGATGATATTTAATGACACTGCCTATCAACAACGACAAAAATCTGGTCTTTAAGACACCTTGGCTTTTACCAAAGATTAACACAACAAAATGGTTCTCAGTTAATTATTGGTGCGATTAAAAAAATCATCGATAGCAACAGATTAACACAAAAAAATAACTTAAAATTTGTTTGTTTCAGGGCTATAACAGAATCGTGGATTTGTACGCAGTGTTCTTCGCGTGAAGAATGTGATGCTGATCCAGCAGAAATATGTATTTGGGGAGAAGCACGGGATAACTGCCGGCGAAGAATCTGTGCAAAGGTACGAATGCTAATTTAAAAATTTAAAAAGTTGTTTTCTCGAAACTTGAAATAGTCTAAGATTAGGGTTAGGGACGATCTTCACTCATCCGGTGACCATATGAAAACTATTTTTTTATCAAATATAATATGTAAATAAAAGTATCGCAAATTGGTTGCCTAAAAAAAGTTTAAAAAGTTTTTTAATACGGTTTTGGCAAATTTAAAAAATATAGGTTGGCGAAACTGCAATCGACTAAATATCACGAGAACAGCTAAAAACTGTATATTTTTGGAAAAAATATTGACCGGCAACAAGAAAAAAACTCATAACATCACCATTTATAAAACTAAATCGACTAAATCAACTTAATGACAGTTGACAAATAGAATTAAGTTTATAGTATCGCTCAGTGAGGGCTGATCCATAAGGGCGAAAGGGCTGTAGCCTCCCGAGACAAAATGTAAATAACCAATAAATCAAAAATAAGATTTTGTAATAAAACAATCAATCCAAAAAAATATTAAAAATCATAATTTTAACTTCTTTAATTTCCCGTTGCGTCTAGCCTAAATCGTTCGAATTCGCTCCATATATTCCTTACCGATGTTTTACGTAGTGGGGATTATTTTCACCCTGACCGTCCCGTCTGTCTAAACCTGCAGCCGCTGCGTTGGCTGCGTCGTATTTCCCCACCCGTCGCTGGCGAGATACTTTATATGACATTTAACATGCAAAGAGGGCGAAATAATTTTTTCGCCAGTATAATTGGATTCGTCGCATGGGGTATAGTTTTATTAGTTGCTCTCTTGCTTTTTTGTGTTTAAATAAGAGAAGGGGTGGGAAATAATGTACAAAATTTTTTAAACCGTGAGTTTTCTCGACTTTCAATCACTGACAAAGAACATATAAGTTCTGTTTGTTATTCAGAAACAGTGTACACTTTTTTTATGTAAAGGCTCTTGTTGTCAAAGGTGTGTTTTAGGACTAGGTGTATACAAAAAGTGTAAAATATTGTATAATTTTACTGAATAATAAAGAGACCTATTAAATCGCTTGGTAAACCTATTCCAGATTTAAAGCTTACTCAGACCAATAAATCTACGAAAAGTGGTTGTTACACAAGGCATTTTCAGAAAGACGTATACAAGAAAAATAAATTAATATACGGCTATAACACATAAACCGCTTTATTTTGATTTACGTGTTTATTATTTTATTCAGTTGGGGCTGAAAAAATAAGTTGTTGCATACACATTTTTATTTTTTTACCTAAAACTAAACATAGTAAATACTTTGCAATCAAGTCTAAGTTATTGCCAATTATTTCCAAAAATATCTATGACACTGGCAACGCATATGTGCCACTTTTATTACACAGGACCTTATGGGAGTCAGGAAGTCAGTATTTTAGTTCTTTTTAGAAGCCTGTGATCATAAGTTACTAAAATTTTGCATAATGGGTACTAAACCTAACTCAATACAGAAAATATACCTATTTATAACAGAACGTTTTTTTTTTCAGGGACCTGGTGAACGATGCGGGGGAGTTCTAAACATCTTGGGAGTATGTGGGGAAGGAATGATGTGCAAAGACGACGAGAGGTGTCACGGTTGCTCAATTACCACCATGGAATGCTACCAGGGGCAGCCCTAGAAGACTGAGAATCTCATTTTAAAGCAGTATTACCATGGCGTAACTGATTTTAATTACTCAATTTTAGTCGCTGTGATCATCTTTTCGTTTCTTTAATCAAACTTTCCATCCAGTAGCCGTAGTCAGCTCTCAGGAGTGTAGGAAGAATC
>JAHBCN010020745.1:0-14777 GCA_019359885.1 Listronotus oregonensis
ATATATAATTTGCTAATGTGATATATTATATGTAGGTAGGTATATATATTTATTTGTCTGTCCACGTGATTCTGAAGTTATGGCTTGAGCTAAAATCATGAAATTTGGCACAGTGGGTTTTTAGCAGTGGCTAGAACCTAACAAGCCCTTTTTTTGAATTTCCCCCCCGGGGACAAAAAAGGAGCAAAAAGTTTTTTTTTTAACCGACCCTGGAAGGCGTTTTCCCAAGACAGAGGCTTTAATATTGTCTCTCGCCTCGTCGGCGGAGACAGGTTTTTCATCTAGTTTTATGATAAATCACCTGAATTCTAGTACATTTTCGAAGTCTTTTCAGATTTATTGTTAAAACTACAAAAAACAAAATAATTAGAAATAAAATCATTTCTTTTTTTAAATTTTTTTTTTATATCAACCAACAATTTTTTTAAAACGAGGTTTTATTACTACCAATACTATCATATCGTCAAACACTATTGTCTATATTCACTCCTCTGAACGCGCCTTTTGCGTTCAGGGGTGAATATAGACAATTTTAAAAAAATATTTTATGTTTACCCCAGTGCTGCTGCTGAACCAATATTTTAAGGCCTTAATCTTATTAAAGAAAAAAACCTTTTTAAAATTACTTTATTTTTAAAAAAAGAGTTTTAAAAACAACAATTTTTGGGGTGGGCAACCACCGCCAAATTAACCCCAAAAAATGTAGCTAAATATTAATAATCTTTTTTTGATCTGTGTTAATAATCATTTGTTCACCTGAAAAAAAGTGGCAGTTTTTTGATATGGATGTACAAGCGGTTTTATGTTTTAAAATGTTATAATAAAATAAATATAGTGTGAAATACCGAATTTGTTTAAATTTACAAAAAAAGTATTTTCTGTGCCAACCCCAAAGGCATTTCCCTGAAATTTTAGTTTTTCTAGTACATTTACAGCTGCTTGTCAAAAACATTTGAAAATCTGTTTGGCAACCTAAGTAATAGAAGGTCAGCATGTGTATCTGGGGATTTAAACAAAAGTCTATTTTTAACAATTTTTATTCTGTTTATTTTTACACAAGGAATTGAAGGTTTTAATGTACTAATGTATTTCTATAACACTCCGTTAATAAATAGGTATTTTAAAAATTATTTTGGACCTTGGTGTTTACAGAGATGCCTTTTTAAAGCAGTTTTTCGAAAAGTTTGATAATTACACTGATCGCATTTAAAATTAATATCTTTTGGATTTTTATGTTAACGGAGATCAAGGGTGGTAAACTTAAAAAGGGAGTGCTGATTTATACTATTTGCCCGCAGATAAGGTTATGTTTGTGACGTCCCCGGATTGCCCAGAAGGTAGATTTATTTTATTAATTTTTGTTAAATATTCAACTTCAAAAAACTAATTTGGATTTACACCTACTATTAGATCCGTATTGTATACCACTTGATAAAATTAAGACTTTAGGCCCCCCACAGACTACGGTTATTTTCACCCATTCGTATCCGGGATTCAAACCTGTTGAATCGCCAACTTTTTGCCCACACATTACAGGTAATTTGGGCCGTTTCTTTGTTTTAGGTAACGTTTGAAGAAAAAGCATTTTAAATAAAAATAACAAGTATGAACTCATGAAAAAAAAACGTTGATTTTGAAAAAAATTTTCCCAAAACTATCAATAGGAACGCCACGAGAAAACCCTCTTTCCCAAAAAACCAAAGCGCCAAGAAATTTTACCGAGATGCGGACGATGGTTTTTCCCAAGACATCGGTTTTTGGCATATTTTACAGCCATGGATGAAAATAACCTAGTCTGTAGGGGCCCTTTTTACTCTTGTAAAAAAAAGGGAAAAAGATTACGTCAAATATCAATTGACATTTTTTAAAAATCCCCCCTTTTTAAGCTTCCCCCTTGAACGGAGAAGCCTTTTTTAAAATTTCTTTTTTAAAAGTTAATAACAATAATCACATTTAAATATATCTTCGGGGTTTTCAGGCAAAGCTTGATAATTACCTCATTAAATTTAAGAATATCAACATTACAGGAATTTAATGTTTGAGAAAGTGCCTTTTTAAATTACTTTTCAAAAGTTTGCGATCAGACTGATCACATTTAAACAGATCAATATCTTCGGGGTTTTTATGGCTAAGAAGATGCCTCTTTAAACTGCTTTAGTCCAAAGCGTAATTACACTGATCACATTTAACCAAATCATCTTTTTTTGGGGGTCTTTATGTTTGGGAAAATGCCTCTTTAAATAATTTTTTGCAATGCTTGATAATCCACGATCACATTTAAAAATATTAATATCTTTTTTTTTATGTCGAAGAGGGATATTTAAATTAGTTTTGTAAAAAATTTTTTATAATCACACTGATCCAATTAAACATATCAGCATCTTCGGGGTTTTTATGCTGAAAAAAATGCATGTTGAAACTGCTTTTGTGCAAATTTTTATAATTACACTTATCACATTGAAACATATTAAAATCTTCGGGATTTTTTTCTTGAGAAGATGAACCTTTACAGAGTGTTTGTAAAAGACTGATATTCAATGATTACATTTGAAAAGTTACATCTTCAGGGTTTTTATGCCTAGGAGAACCCTTTTAAAAAGGGAAATAGACTGATATTCACATGTTACATTTTAAAAATATTAACATCTTGGTTTTTAGAAGAAAGAACTTTAAAAAGTGTTTATAAATAGACGGTATTCACTATTAAATTTAAACAATTAACGTCTTGGATTTTTTGCCCAAGAAGAGTCTTTAAACCCTTTTATAAGAGTTTAAAAAAACACTTTTACATTTAAATATTATCACTTCAGGGTTTTAGGGGAGGAGATGTTTTTTTAAATTGTTTTTGAAAATATTGATAATCCGATCAGTTTTAAACATTTTATGGTTTTTTTGGGGAAATTTTTTTTTTTTAAAAGGGTTTCGCATATTTTGATGACTTTGTTAATTATACCTTTTTTATTTCTTTTCAATGAATTTACCCACATTCTGAAAAAAAAATAATATTATACCATAATTTTTTTTGTACTGTATAATACCAAAAAAAAAAATCGGGCAAAACCTGGGGGGTTTATATTTAAACCATCCAATATAATTTAACTAAAAAATGGAATACTATTACTTATACAATTAAAAGTTTAAAAGTTAATTTAAAAAATTAATTAGTAAAATTTTTAAATTTTTTTCCTTCCTATAGTTTGTATCTTCGAATCTCTCCACTTTTTCCTTAGCTTTTCTTTTTTTTTCCCAAACTTCAAACTCACTTTACTTTAAAAAAAAAAAATAATAAAAGTTTTAAAAAAAAAATTTAGTTATTTTAAATTTTTAAAGGGAGTAAACAAAGTATTTGTTTTTTAAAAGTGTCTAAGAAATGAGATAAATGTTTTTTATCACTAAGTTTCATGACCATCAGATAAAAACTACAAATATTTTGAAACACGGACCACAAGACAACATGCATTCCAACCCCCTTTATTTGGATGTTTTATTTGAAATCGAAATAATTTTTATCAACATAATATTGTATTATAGCCCCTGGTTTAACCAGAAGTACTTCCAATTTTCTTTTTTTAATGAACTTTATCTTTTGTTATATTGATGTTCCAATGTAAAAATTCCGATCAAGATATTACAGCCAATATTATGTTTTTAAAATAATGGAAAACTAATAGCATTAAACGGGGAACAAAAAAATTTTTTAATTAAAAAGATAATAAAATACTTTAAATTGCTTATTGTTTTAAGTTAAACCCAAATTAACATTTTTGGGAAAAAGTTTTTAAATTTAAATTTAAAAATTACATTTTTTAATAAATTTACCATTTAAAAAAAAAAACAAAAAGATAATAAAATGTGACTTTCCCACCCTTTCCTCTCTTCCATTAAGTTTGATAAAATTGCATATTACAAAGTCTAAATCCCTTTTCACAACAATGAGGTAATAAATATAAAATTAGTAAAATGCCAAAACATTCTAAATTTTTTGTTAAAAATGATTTTTAAGAGCCCTTTTAGATATGAGAACCAAGTCAATTTAATTATTGGATATCTCATTATTCTATTAGTATTTTCCCATATTAGTTTCATTCTGTTGAAGTTTGAAGAATTTTTCTAATAGTTTGATAACTTTTAAAAAAAAACTGAAGCTATATTTCAATAGACGCAATTCCCTTTTGGCTTGTTAAAAAGGGGAGGCCTAGATTTTCTGTAAAACTAGGGTCGATAAGACAAACGTCTTTTTTGAAAATTAAACATTCATGTTTTTGGACAACAACCCCAAAATATCAACTCAGTATTAAAAAAAAGTTTAGTTTAGATACATAAAAAGTGTCCCAATTAAAAAAAAAATAAAATTTTTAAAAGAAATTTGCTTTGTAGCAGTGGCTGTGGTTATTATTTGTTTTTTCAAAAATTGGAAACACTAAGACTTCCTATAAACCTACATACTAGGTTCTGAATTATTTTTTAAAGTTTTTTTTCCCTATTTTAAAAAAATCCCAAAACATGAAAAAAAAATTAGAGGAAGTCAAAGTACTTTTTTAAAAACTTTCTTAGCATTACTTGTTAACTGTTCAGTTTTAAAAAAATTTCTTTCTGGCTCTATTTTTTATTTTCGTAAAAATTTTATTATTTTTAAATAAACCCTCAATATCACGTCTTCTTCTTTAATTAATTTTTCGGAGGAATAATTATTAAATGTTTGAGGGTCTTCATCTTTAATGGAAGGAAGTGTAGAAAATTTTACTGAATCCCCCTTATTCCATTTTACTTCACCAAGTAAATTTTAAATGTTAGTTCGTCGTTTTTCCTTCGAAACAGATATTATGCCTTCGTTTTTTCCATCGTAAACTATTAAATAATTGAGCATTAAGGAAAAATGCAGGGAACACAAGAAAACACAGGAAGAAAAGCGTTGTTATGCAAATTTATTAGACAACACATATTAAGGATTAAAGTTTGGGAAACAAGTAAGAGCGGTTTACACAGAATTTTCACAAGAAAAACTACTGAATAAAAGATTCTTCTACTTTTAGACCCAAATGCGGATTACAACGGCGGATTAAAGGAATTAGTCAAGGAATGTCTTGGTTAAAATTTGGACTAGATAGGCATCTTACAATCGGGAAACAAATCAAACGTTTATTTATCCAAAAAAGGGCTATTTCAATAAGTTAATCTGGTTTCGATGCATAAACAGCTTCGAGCATATATACCTGGAAGGATAATCTATGCGCAGGAAACGTGGTCGCATTCGAAAGAGAGACCAACATTCATCGCCGTTGCTATCTTTCTCACAGGTTTCGATTCGCCGATTTTTAAATCGGCGAATCGTATGCTGTGAGAGTTTAGAGACTGCATTCTCTTTTAATGCGACCATGTTTTCTGTGCACTGCATTATCCCTCCAGGTATTTACGCTCGAAGACAAACAGGGATAACGCTATTAGAACAAAATGTTTTTTTAACAGGTTTTTATTTTCAACAACTATTAAGCGATAAGTCTGCCTGTTTCGATTAAACAGTTTCAACTGAGAAAAAACCTATCTACAACCGATCGGAGGGCGAACTTGCTTTGTCGGGTAAATGTTACTTAATTCACCCCTGTTACGAGGCATTCCACAAGCACGTACATCGTATCAAGCTAACAAGAGGTAGAGCGACCCTATTGAATTGTTTACACTCTTTAAGCATATACCTTTTACAAAAAGCCTTGCCGTTTGTCAGAAGATAAGGGTACAACCTTGCTTTCCCGCTATACGTGCTGATATGGGTCGGCAGGAAAAATTGTGCACTTAACACCAATAACCAAACAGAAAAAACACCGCAAAACACGAAAGAAAAAACACCCAAATGCTGTGTTACTTACAGAGAAATAGAAGGAGGGAGAAAGAGCTTCGACCACTGCGCATCCAATTTTACGAGGACGGCATGTAAGCTGCCATGGTTGCAATAATTGCATCGATGGATCCAGCGCATTAAGCGCTAATTCATCAAATCGTTTTTAAACTACCACTAGAGAGTCCAGAGCGTTTTTATAAAATACTTGAGCAAAAAAATATTAATATATACGGAAGAGAAACACAACAGTCAGGTGAGCATTGACAGTTGCAGAATAAACAACAAAGCGATTTTAAACATTTTGTTTTAATTCGTTCCATCAGAACTTCTCATGACGTCATTTGACGTTTAGCGCATAAATTCAGCGTACTTTTTATCGATGGAATAAAGAACGCCCATGCTTTAATTATGTAGGGACTGGTGCGTAATTTGAAAAGTAGGCTTTTTCTAAATAATGCATTTAATGTAGAAAAAGCAAGTCATGGGTCTTTTCTAATAATACGTCTTTGCATTTTTACGTCTAATATATAATTGGGGAATATAAAAAGCCGCTTTGCTAACCAGAAGTAACCATGACCGACTAGAGCTTGAGGCTTTTGAATTTGTCTAAATTATCCCTACATAAAAGTTTTAACAACATTTTTATAATTTTTGATATGGTAGGAGTTATACATTTTTTATAAGTGCATTCAGTGTTGTAAGTCAGACTTTTATGTTTATTTTTGGACCCTGACTACGTAACTAAAGTATTGACATTTCCTCATAAACCACCCTGTATGTTTCCCGGATTTTTCTAATTTTGTTAAATTTTTTGTTTATCTTCTCCAAAAAATTTTGGGACAAATTCAAATGCCCCAATTTCCCAGTCGGTCATGGTCAGTTCTGGTTACAAACGGCTTTTTTTTTTCCCCAAATATATTTCAAACGTGAAAATGCGGGGACTTTTAAAAAAACACTACTTTAAAAATGAATTTTTTTAGCCGCGCCCCTGCATAAAAAACATGTTTCAAGTGTTAACACTGTCGGGACATGAAAACATAGACGATTTCGCCACTTTTTGGGTGGTATTTTGGGGAAAGAAATAGTGATGGGATAATTAAATTAAAAAAAATTGATAATCCGATTTTTGCAAAAACCGTATTGTTATTCAGATTTTAAATTTTAATTACGAAAAATAAAATTTAAAAAAAAAAAATTAAATCTGAATAATCCCTGATAGGGTTTTTCAATAATCGGATTATCGTTAAATTGTTATCCCTCCTTTTTCTGAAACCCCAAAATTACCTAAAAATGGCGAAAAGTCTTAACTCGAAAGATAAAAACCATGAGATAAGCCTATCTCTCTCGCACGCCGACGTCATGATGACAAATTTCCCAGAAAAAAGTTTAATATAAAATTGATTTCGTTTAGATGTTAGATGGATTAAGTAATGCCAAAATACAATAAAAGTTAAAAAAAAAGGGTTTAAAACACTGCTTTCCCCAAACCCACAAGCAGAATTTTGTCATCGAGTGATGTCATGCGCAACGTCGTACGAAATTAAATCCCAAGTGGGTTTATCTTCTAGTAATAGTATCATGCTGTCAGGAAACTCGTCGGGATCTTTCTGAGTGCTTTTAGTTTTAATCTGCCTTAAGATGCGTAAGTGTCTGGGGGTATCGTAGACGCGTTGTCAAGTTTGGGCTTTGCTTTGCTTTCACTTTTCTTGGCCTCCGTCGGTGAACGTTCAGCCAGGTCTCCCCTTTCCAGACACACGTTGTTATCAACGTGAGCTTTCCCAGGCTTTGTAGATGGAACTTCTGGATAGTCGGGTTCTGTAACCCCAGAAATTCCGAACTTTTCCAAAACTTATTTTTTTTTTAAGCTAGTTCATATACTTGCGAACTGTGAAACTTGTGTAATATGTAATATGTATGTGTGTACTTGTTATACGTGTCTGTCAAAAACCAGAAGATTGTACATACTAGATAAATACAGTTTTAACCTTAGACCATATACCGCTAGAGGCAAACTTTCCATCCGCCGTGGGGCAAAAAAAAAGCGCGTTAAATCTACCTTTTTTTTCTTGCTCTGCGTGCTGATTTGTCGGTGTGTCCCCGCCGATCAATAATCACATGGAGCGACTTGGCTGCCTCTAGGTATAGGTCGAACGTTTCAACTGCAGACCTAGAGTCTATTAATCTAAAGTGCAGACCAAAGTACAAACAAGCGCGCGATATATATTCCTCCTACTAACCAATCAGCAGGTTGAGCAAGAGAGAAAGGTTATACCCCTAATCTCCTTCCTTTCAATCAAAACTTGAACTTCGAGCACATACTTGCTGAAGGCAGCCATGCAATACAAGTGTGCAAGAGAGAAAGTGCGATAACCTACAACTTTTCTCTCGCGCTTGGCTTGCTAATTAGTCGGTTCCTTACAACGAATTCTTGGATAGAGATAAAGTAAACAAACCTTGTTTGGCATTAATATATTCAGGGGGGCAAGGAGGGATAGTTCTTGTAAACACACTGTACCGGCAACATTGATTAAAGACACTGAATAACATAACTCCGGAAATAATAACTTTTTTAATGTTTATGGCATTGCACCATAAATTACATGTTTATAAATCGATGATTCTTTATTGTTAAGAATTTTTTTTAAAGCCGGAAAACTATTTTTGTTTATTATCTGAAGTGACAGACAGATATGACATTTACTTTAGATGCTCAATTCGGTTGCTGTTGATCAAGTCAGTTTACAAAACGTGTTATTGAATAATACAACCTACTAGAAAGAGATGAAATCACATCGAAGTACCGTACATCTGATTTACTATCATTTTTTATTAGACGAATGCAGCAGTTGTCCAAAATAACCTTGTTGCCGGTGTTTGGAACTGTCATATTAATAAATGTTTATATTTAAATCGATGTTGTCTATATTAACACAAAAACCAATATTTTTGAATAATTTTATTACGTTTTCAAGGTAATTTCCTGATTTTGGTTTTTGAGATCTGGCAATTTTTTCCGTTTTTCCAAAACAAAAACAAACAGATCACTTATACCAAACACCCTGCCTACAAACTGGCGTTGCGTTGATTCTAGTCCTTGAGTTCGTTGGTTCCTTAACGCCGAAGGCTGCTTTAGTAGGTATTCTGCCCAAAGTCTATAACCAACCGCGCAAGGTAGAATTTGTTTTTATGAGATTTAAAAATGAAACAAGTGACTGTACTTACAACTTTTATTACCAAGACTTTTTTTTAAAAACTTGTAAAAACATTAGGAAATTTACAATAAATACAAGGAACACAATAGATGACATTTTACGCAAATACCCTCTAGTAGGTATTCAAGGTTTCTTTCAACCCGCGGTTTTTGTATCGCCGTAAAAAGGTTTTAAAACTGTTGGAATCAATCAAACGCGCAAGTGTCGACCTTGTACAGGGTGTACAACTAAGAAAGGAGGCGCACAGCGTTGGGGAAAAATATTTTTTAGTAAAAGTGGTCAAGAGAAATAGCTAGAAATTATTTTCAAGTTTCTGAAATGGCCGCTAGGGGGCGTAACTGCCATCTAATATCTAAAAAAGTGATGTTTCTATGAATTTTGCTATATTAACCTAACAAAAAATTCCTAATCTTTAAAGTCGAGGATAATCTGAACCTTTTTGTTTGACAATTTTTGCTATATTTCTAAAAATAAAGTGGTGGGGGGTATTCAAAGGTTTCCGTCAAACACACCCGGTATCTTCGAAACGGCTGAGCCGATTTTAACAAACTTGGGCTAGTTGCAAAGAGTTATTCTTGGGCTTAAAATATTTAAAGTTTTGTTAGTTTCACACGTCGTCGCTAGAGGGCTTTTTTTGACATTCCGACAGAAATGGTTAATTTTTTCAAAAAAATTAAATGCATTGGTATAATTTTTTCTTGGTGAAAGAGTAGCTAAATAATGCCTAAACAGGCTCGCGAAAACCATATCTCAATATATTGTTCCTTACCTAAAATTTTAGGCCAAAGAAAATTTTATTTGTCAATATCTCAAAACTATAAAAGCTACAAGAAATATTACATGACATAAATTATATATTTTTATAAAACCTTTAATTTAGTTTATAAAATCTTTTCGTCTAAATGCAGTACTTTACGAGTTATAATAAAAAAAATCGAATTTTCAGGATTTTTTTACGGTATACCCCTAGAATTAGCTTTTTTGATTATAACTCGTAAAGTATTCCATTTAGATGAAGAGATTATTTAACCTAAATTAGAGGTTTTGTAATAATACACAACTTATGTTTCATAAAATTTCCTGTAGCTTTTATAGTTTTTGAGATATTGACGTATAAAATTTTCTTTGGTCTAAAAATTAGGTAAGGAACAAGATATCGAGATGCGGTTTTCGCGAGCTTGTTTAGGCATTATTTCGCTACTTTTTCATAAAGAAAAAATTATACCAATGCCTTTAATTTTTTTTAGAAAATTAACCATTTGTCGGACTGTCTCTAGCGGCGACGTGTGAAACTAACAAAACTTTAAATATTTCAAGATTTATAGCCCAAGAATAGCTCTTTTCAACTAGCCAAAGTTTGTTAAAATCGGCTTAGCCGTTTCGAAGATACAGGGTGTGTTTGACGAAAACCTTTGAATACCCCCCACCACTTTATTTTGAGAGATATAGAACAAAAATTTTCAAAAAAAAAAAATAGTAAAACAAACTGGACTTATAATTATCCATAAGCATTCGCTTTAGTTTTGAAATCGTGGCAACTGTCTCAAAAGTTGCGGCAACGCGGATTTTGACAATTTTGGTATAAGTAGTTTTTTTGGGGCATTGATTACGAAACTGGAAGAATTTTTATTATCAAACGTTTCGTTTTTGAGATATCCATCATTAAACTTGAAATCGAACCAACCCCATTTTCACTATATATTCCCCCGTCCCTTCCAACACAATTCTTGATTTTAACACAACATTGTCACACAATATTTTGTAAATACCTTTAAAAACTGCGAAGTTTTTTTTCACTTTCAAACCTGCGACCATGTTTGCTGAGAAATACTGTATATACAGTCGCGGCGTTTGACAGTGAAGCTTGGCAATTAAATGGAAAAAAGGTATAAAATAAATATAAAAACAAGTTTTTAAAAGGTCTTTATAAAATACTGTGTACCAAATTAGGGTAAAAATCAAGACTTGTGTACAAAAAGAAGGAATATAGTGAAATTGAGATTAGTTTGATTTTCAAGGTCGACGATAGATGTCTTAAAACTGAAACGTGATCAGCGCCCCACAATTGGCCACATTCGGCATTGCCGCAACTTTCGAGACAATTATCGAAATCATTTGTATAAATCTATCAACAACATCGGATTTTTATGTCGAAGGACATGTTTATTTAAATCGCCTTTTCGAAAAGTTTGATAATGACACTGATCGCATTTAAACATACAAATATCGTTGGGATTTTTATGCCGGAGAAGATGCGTCTCTAAATTGTTTTTCCGAAAAGTTTGATAGTCACACTGATCACATTTAAACATATCAACATCTTTAGGATTTTTATGCCTGAGAACATGTATCTTTAAATTGCTTTCTGAAAAGCTTGATAATCACACATACCACATTTAAACATATCAACATCTTTGGGATTTTTATGCCGGAGAAGATGCCCCCTTAAATTGTGTTTCCAAAAAGTTCGAAAATTACACTGATCGCATTTAAACATATTAACATCGTCAGGATTGCTATGACTAAGAAGATGCGTCTTTAAATCATTTTTTCGAAAAGTTTGATAATCACATTGATCACATTTAAATAAATCAACATCTTCAGGGTTTTTATGTCGGAAACGGTGCTTCTTTAAATCGCTTTTCCGAAAGCTTTCATAATCACACTGATCACATTTAAACATATTAACGTTTTCGGGACTTTTATGTTGGAGGAGATGCCTCTGTAGATCTGCTTTTCGAATTGTTTGATAAATACACTGATCGCATTTAAACTTATCAACATCGTCGGGGTTTTTATGCCGGAGAAGGTGCAACTTTAAACTGTATTTTCGAAAAGTTTGATAACCACAATGATCGCATCTAAATATATTAACATCTTCGGGATTTGTATGCCGGAGAATATGTTGCTTAAAATCGTATTTCCGTAAAGTTTGATAATCACAATGATCACATTTGAACATATTAACGTTATCGGGACTTTTATGTTGGAGGAGATGCCTCTTTAGATCTGCTTTTCGAATTGTTTGATAAATACACTGATCGCATTTAAACTTATCAACATCGTCGGGGTTTTTATGCTGAAAAAGGTGCAATTTTAAACTGTATTTTCGAAAAGTTTGATAACCACAATGATCGCATCTAAATATATTAATATCTTCGGGATTTGTATGCCGGAGAATATGTTGCTTAAAATCGTATTTCCGTAAAGTTTGATAATCACAATGATCACATTTGAACATATTAACGTTATCGGGCATCTCTAGGTTCCGTTTCGGCATTTCTTGATGGTCGACTTGACTAAAACAGAAAAAAAAGTTTAAGTGGATAACTATTGTACTATCTAATCTTAGTAAAAAAAAATCAGAAGCAAAACATGGGAGGTTTACAATAATAAATCATCTAAATTAAAACTGAATCGTAACATTTCAAGAAAAATATTAGAAAGGATAAGATATAATTTATTTCTTTCCCCTCTATAAATAGTGTTCTCCAATCTCTTTTCCCATATTTCTTTCAACCAATCAGTCTCCGGGATATACAGACTTGTAGAAGGAACAAGACTAATGGGAGGATTGGTACGGTCGGATGATAAGTCCCGGGCCTGACAATGAAAACAACGTTTTGTTTTTAAATTTTTCATTTATTTCTCAACATAATCTCCCAAAAGGGTAATACATTTATCATAACGGTGTTCCAATTTTTTTATACCATTAGAATAGTAAGATTCGTCGAGCTCCTCAAAATAGCTATTTACGGCCTCAATAACCTCATCATTTCTGTGAAATCTTTGACCACCAAGGTGTTTTTTGAGGTTAGGAAATAGGTGATAGTCACTGGGTGCTAGATCTGGCGAGTAGGGTGGATGAGGAAGCATTTCAAACTTCAATTCATGGATTTTGGCCATCTCGACGACGCATGAATGCACTGGAGCATTGTCGTGATGAAACAAGACTTTTTTTCGTGCCAAGTGTGATCTTTTTTTTTTAATTTCATCACTCAAACGTTGCAATAATGATGCGTAGTACTCACCAGTGATGCTCCGACCCTTTTCTAGATAATCTATGAAAATTATTCCTTTAGCATCCCAAAAAACACTAGCCATAACCTTGTTTGCTGACAAAACAGACTTTGCTTTCTTTGGAGCACTTTCACCAGGTCCAATCCACTGTTTTGACTGTAATTTTGACTCTGGAGTGTAGTGATGGATCCAAGTTTCGTCCATAGTAATAAATCGTCTCAAAATTCAGTAGGATTCTTACGAAACAGAGTCAAATTGTCCTGAGAAATCGTTTTGCGATTCATCTTTTGGTCAGCTGTCAGCAAACGCGGCACCCACCTGGCACAGACCTTGTGGAAGCACAAAATATTATTTAAAATGTTGCAAACACGTTCCTTAGATATTTGTACAGCTTCTGCTATCTCGTGCAACTTCAATCTGCGGTCACCAAGCACTATTTTGTGAATTTTCTCAATCATTTCTGGTGTAGTCACTTCCACAGGGCGTCCGGAGCGAGGCTAGTCATGAGTGCTCGTGCGTCCCATTTAAATTCCGAAACCCATCTTTTAATCATGGAATATGATGGGGCAGCTTCCTTGAGTGTGCCATCCATTTCTTCTTTAATCTCCTTTGGCTTAAAACCCTTTAAATGGAAGTATTTGATCACCGCACGTTTTTCTAAATCTTCCATTTTTCAATTATACCTGCAGTACGCTGCTTATAACCCTAGTGGCGCCATCTCTGGGTCAGGTCCGGGACTTATCATCCGACCTACGTATAACAGATAATGGGAGATATGGCACAAAAGCCCAAGGCTGCGCTGCCTCCGGTAGTGAATCCAGACGGCTCCCAGGGAAGAAGAAAAAAAGGCTTTATTTAAATTTCAATATTTTTTTAAGATAACTTTTTGTCTTTTCAATTTTTGTCGTATCTTGCTTTATTTACGAGGTAAAAATTAAAAACCGTTTTATATCATGTCACCTTATCCCACAAAAACATTTTTAAATATTCCACGAATCTTTGCTAAATACTACAGGACAAAAACAAATATCTAATAGTAAGTATCACCCCAAAACAAAATAAAAGAGAAAACATACAAAATTCCTCTATCTTGAAAATGTTTTTCATAAAATGACCTGAGTAAACAGCCCCTTAAATATTGCCGTTTTCTTTACACCCTGTATAGGTATCTACCTTATTTCAGTGTCTTCCAACTCTTCCTCCTTGATGTCTACTTCCTCGTTTTTTAATTTCCCCTCTTCAAAAGGTGATAAATTATTAAATCTGTAAAAATTTAAAAAAAAAAAATCAAAATTTAAAATGAAGGTTGTTCACTTGTAAAGGGGCTTTTTTTAGGAATTAAATGTAATTGAAATAAAGGGTTAATAAAAGTGTCTTTTATCTAATTGAAAAAAAAAATAAAAATTTTATCGTCTATGGAGCAAGATATTAGCAAAATTGTGCATAATTAAGATTGAATATCGCGAAAACGGTTCTTACGATATTTTTTAAAAACTGATGCAATATAAATCGAAGCAGAGTTGCAAGGATTTAAATCACTTGATTTTTTTAAATTTAAATCATGATTAAAATCAAAAATAAAAATTATAAAAAAAATAATTTGGGTTATGAAGAAAAATCGAAACAAAAATAAATTACGTTAGTATAGTAAATTAATTTATTACAAGAACACATAGATAGAAGTATTATTGCAGAAAATATTCAAAACA
>JAHBCN010020746.1:0-14815 GCA_019359885.1 Listronotus oregonensis
AAAAATATTCAATACGGTTCTTGCCAGGAATCGTCCCTTCCTAGTGTCTATGTAAATAACGATAGAAATGACTGCAAAGTAATTTAAAATTTAAAATTCTGATAAAACAGCTATTCGATGTAAAAAAGTTTTGATTAAACTGAAATGCCCTGTCCCCAGAATTTCTTTTGCATATTAAGCCGGTGAAACAGTTGTTCCAACTTTAAAAATAATCGTAAAAAGTTCTGTAGTGGTTTTTTTAGTACTTTTAATTTCTAATTTGAGCGAAAAAACTTTTTAAGGGCTTTTCGGTTTAATAGAATGGAAAAAATACTGCTAAACTTTGAGGTTAACGTTCATTTAAAAGCTTCGTCATTTTGTATTTTGTTTGCTAAAATATGGTGTTTAAAAATGCTAAATATAAACCTGGATTTTTATCTTACTTAGTTATCTGTGGTTTACTGGAAAGTATGTTTAGATAAACAAATTAAATGTTTTTAATACACAGTGTAATATTTAAAAAATTAAGGATATTAGTGGTTTGTTCTTGATTTCTACAGTTTACAGTTTAGGAAGTATTATTTGTTTTAAAAAATAAGTGAAACCTTTATATGAATAGATACCCACTTTAATTAAAAATTAAGTGCTCTTTATTTATGTCGCTAATCCTAACCGTTTTCGAAAAAAAAAAAATGTTTCTTTATTTACACTGTTAGTCCTCCAAGTTCGGTCAAATTGAATATGATAAAGAGGTATTTTCTCAAATCGTCGTGCTCGCGAGTGTATCAAACTTCACGGAGCCTATGTTGAATCCCTCTACGAAGTGAAAATTAATAAAAATAAAACTTGATTGTGGCCCGTGTGCTCGTAAAAATGTAGGAAATAGGGAAACTTAGTCTTTCGTGCAAAATTTGTATCAAAACCAATATATCAACAAAGCACTTTTGGTAAAACCATCATCATAGGCGTGCGCAGGGTAAAGCTGGTGTGGGTGCCGAGATAATAATAATAGTAATAATAATAATAATAATTTTACTTTTTGGAGTGGTTAAGTGGACGCGAGAGGAACTGCGCGAGCTGGACGTCAGCACACGAAAAATGATGCATCTTCACCGTAGCATCCACCCGTGCTCATCAACATCCCATATATACCTCACACGCCACCAGGTAGGTCGTGGCTTTTAAGCTTGGAGTGTATGCATGATCGGCTGGTTTTGAGTCTTGCTTGTCAAGTTGCCAATAGTACTGATCCACTGATGCGACTAGTAAAAGCACACGAAATAGCTAATGTTGGAGCGTTTCTATTCAAGGCAGCAGAGCGAGCAGCGGAGAAATTCGGTCTCAGATTTGCAATAGATCCAAACGACGACCAATCACTTGTAAGATTTAAGTCTAAAGCCGTAAGAACTGCAGTTAAAAGAGCAGAACAGCAGATGCTTTTAGAAGATCACACTAATAAGCCGCAACACGGAGTATTTTACCAAAACATAGAAAGACTCAATCTATCTCGAAACCTCACGTTTGGGTTTGTAAAATCTGCTGAGCTCAAGTCTGAGACCAAGGGTTTCCTACTAGCATGCCAGGATGGGGTGATAAACACATTGGTATACCGAAGTCAGTTTTCTAACATTCCTGATACTGCTTGTCGAGCCTGTCGACAGCAACCTGAAACAGTTATGCACTTGTTATCAGCTTGTCCAGTGCATGCTGTTAGTGGTTACATCCACCGACATGACATAACGATGCGCTTCGGGTACTCTATTATCACCTCAGACATTATTACGGCATCGATGAAACAGCAGTTCTTCCATTTGCTCCCGGCGATATCGAGGCAGTAGTGGAAAATGACAACTGTCGCATAGATTGGAATTATGCATTTCCAACTACGCATCAAATTCGCGCCAATAAACCTGATATCGTTCTCCTTGATAAAAGGAATAAGTCTATGTATGTGATTGTGTTCTCCGCCCCAACGGAAACCAACATCGATATAAAGGAATGGGAGAAACGAGCCAAATATAAGGATCTTCTTGGCGAACTTCGCAGGCTCTATCCGGAGTATGATGTGCGATTGGTTGTTCTGATTGTCGGCGTTTTGGGGGGCATGAAGGAAAATGTGTTGGAAGAGCTGAAGTGTATTCCCGCATGTCAATATTCACCCGAACAACTGGTGATGAAAATGCAGAAATCTGTTGACCTTGGGTCGCGGGAGTGTTCGATACGGATGGCCTGCCGCATGACGCCTATGGGATCGGAGCCATAGGGAATACGTCATGTCGGATCTTTGTGGATAATAATGAAGTGAATAAAACTGGATACGATACATTTCATACATTTGAATCTAAGGATTGTAATTTTTAAATCGAACCTTATCAAATAATAATTTTCATATTTTAAATACAGAAAATACAGAAATTTTTTAGACTAGTGGGGGTGCCACGGCACCCACGGCACCCACTGTGCGCACGCCTATGACCATCATGCTATCTGCAAGTAAGAATTGAACATTGAAAGCAAATTAGAGAAAGGTTTAAATATTTTAAGAAATTGTAATTTTTAGAAAGTTTTAAATAAATTTAAAAAGCGAACTTAAGCATTAAAGATAAAGAATCTTTTAGTTTATTTTATTTGGGATACCTGCCTTAATACTTTTTGGAAAATGGGACCTCTTCGGTCCAGGTCCCGGGGTATACAAGCTGACCCTGTCCAGCCCTATTGACCACTATAAACTTGCAGATCGCCTGCAACAAAAAAAAAAAAAAAAAAGAAAACCCCACAAAAAAAATTACAAATACTAATCTACGTTTCGGTGGCAAGTCGGCCACCGTTGTCAAGATAGAAACTAAAACAAAAAAATTAAAATAATTCTAAGAAATTTTTGATCTTAAAAATTAGGAAATTCTGATAGCTTTTTTACTTTTTTATGATCTTTTGCCATAAATGACATTAGGTTATTTGTCTGGTGTATGTATAGTATCCAAAAAGACAAAAAAGGTGGTTGGTATGGTGTGTCAATTGATTTTAAGTTTACCTGAATTTACTTCAGCATCATGCTTGATGGTAAACATGTATTATTTAAATTAACAAATATTGATTCTACATATTTATCTTTATTTAATAAAATAAATCCACTTTCTTTAATTTTACGTTTTTTTGAACAAGTTTTCTTTGCTAAAATAATAGAAGCATTAATATTTGTGATGTTTTGGGTTTTTTGGGGGTTTTCTTCTTTTTTTGTTTCAGGCGATCTGCAAGTTCATAGGGGTCAATAGGGCTCGACAGGGTCAGCTCGTATACCCCGGGACCCATTTTTCAAAAAGTAGTAAGGCGAGTATCCCAAATAAAATAAACTAAAACATGAATCCGCCACAAAACTATCGAACATATTTATAAAGAATCTTGAAGAAGTAACAAAATTTGTAAACTTGATATAAAGAAAACAGAAAAAGTTCAAAACTTGCTTCTCAAGTAGGTTCAAATTAGTGGATAACGTGTAGAACAACACCGATACGTCACGGTCTCATATGCCAACTCATATAAAACGGGACGTATCGACACGTTCGATCTCTACATAATAAGTAAACAGGACATTGACAAACTACATTAATAAATCAAAAATTAAAAGTAAATTGTTAATAAATCTCACATTTTTAACTTCGAAAGGGTAAATTTTAAAATTTAAACAACACTAAGATACCACTTTGTTGGAAAGACGAACATGTGTTTATGTTAGGTTAAGAACCAGTAATACTGAACAAGGATAGACAACTAATCCAAAAAAAGCAGAAAATGATGTACTAATTTAAGGTTAGTTGAAGTGTAGTTACTGTTAAAATTGATGTTCAAAAAGGTTGTGATTCAGAAATTAAAATTTAAAATATTTTGTTGAAAAACTTTTAATGTAATTGAGAGATTTTTCTTTTAACTATGACAACTTAATTAATTATAGTAAACTGGGAAAGAACAACCACTTCCTTTCTACATCCCCAGAGCAAATCAAAGAAGCCCACAATGGGAGGAAAAATGCAAAGGAAGAGTTAGTAGAGTTAAAAAGAAAGCGGATAAATTGTTTTATAGGGGTTATTACGGTTAAAAAGGTGAATATAGTGAAAAAGGGGAATTTAGAAACGTTTTGAGGCCTTCGATATAGGGAGAGGGGCAGTGTAGCAAATAAGAATAAGATTTGTAATTTGGAGAACCGGTATTTTAAGAAAGTAAAAAGAGAACATTAATATTGGTATGTTATATGAAAATCATCAATTAGCTATTATATTTGACTTAAGAAATTGTGTTAAGTTGAAAAAAATATAATAAAGACAAAGGTATTGTTTAAAGTGTTAACAAGAAATTAATAAGCTATTTATACAATGCAATCACAGAGAAAAAAGATAGATAAATTGTTTATAGGGTTATTATTAAAAAGGTGAATATAGTGAAAAAGGGGAATTTAGAAACGTTTTGAGGCCTTCGATATAGGGTGAGAGGCAGTGTAACAAATAAGAATAAGATTTGTAATTTGGAGAACCGGTATTTTAAGAAAGTAAATAGAGAACATTAATATTGGTATGTTATATGAAAATCATCAATTAGCTATTATATTTGACTTAAGAAATTGTGTTAAGTTGAAGAAAAATATATAATAAAGACAAAGATTGATTGTTTAAAGTGTTAACAAGAATCACTAAGCTATTTATACAATGCAATCACAGAGAAGAAGATAGTTAAAAGTTTAACTTTTTATTGAAACTATTATGTTGGTGACAGCAGAAAATTTCTCTTTTTCATATTCAACATGACAGAGCTTAGAGAACTAATACTGTAAATTAAGTGACGTTTTTTTTAAAAACAGTTAGGATAAGAGACAGAATTTCTTCTACTTATTGTGCCATACTCTACTCTCGCACATATCTGTGTTGCGTACCAACTGCTGTTACACAAATATGCGGGACCACCGGCTTAACGTGCCTTCCGAAGCACATGTGAGAGGATTTACTAGGCAGAAAAACTATACAGTGGCTTGCCATTGCGTTTTGTGAGGTGACGAGCTATGAAAAAGTCTAATGGACAATGCGGGAATCGAACCCGCGTCTCCACGGTGAAAGGCTGGTACGCTGCCACTACACCAACTCAACCACTGCTAGTCCGTCCCTGCAGCTATGAGTAATTCAACACTTCCTTTAATAGTAATTTAAAGAGTCTTACTTGGTACAGTGCCTTCATTAATGTTTGTAAACCACGTGACCACGCGATTTTGGTTTGTAAAAGTGGCTCCACTGCTTGGTTTCTTTCCTATTTACAAGGTTGCCAAGTTGAAAAGTGTGAGCATTTACCAGTTTCTAATCTCCGAACAAAGCAAAAAATCTTTTTGTCAAAATTACTGATTATAATAACCTCCTAAAATGTTAAAATTCTAAAAAATTATAATCAGTGCAGGTTAATGGTCAAAAGAACACACCTTTTATGAGGAAAAAAATTAGTGTTGGCAACACAGCTCTGTTTGACAGCTGATTTGACTGATATTACTGACAGACCGGTCATTGTTGGCGTATTTGGTTTTTGGATAGTTTTTTGGAAAAGTTTTAGATTTTTTTGATCAAATTATTTTCAAAAACGAACCTTACAAGCTTAAAACAGTTCTTTTCAGAGCTACTTTGCATATTTCGAGTTTTAAAGGTAAGTTACATGTGTTTTTGTTATTGAGCTTTCGTAAAAAAAACTGTTTTTTTTTATTTTTAGAAAACGTTTAAAATGTGGACTGCGGAACAAGATGCCTTTATAATAAGGGCACATTTTAGAAGTGCAACTCGTAATTAGGATGGATCTTGGTCATATTCTCTCCAAAGTTGCATGGACCAGTTTACCAAAAGGTTCCCTGACAATCTTGTTGAGTATGAAACATTTGTTCATCACAGACATATGCTAATCAATCGTTTTGAAAACAAGCATTGCATTTGTAAGGGAAAGTCCACTGGAAGGCCTAGCGTGCTTACAGAACCTGTTCTTGAAGATATGCGTGTCCGAATGGAGCACAGTCCTAACAAATCGGTAGAGAAGCTGTCTACTCAGACCGGTAAGGATACTATTTTAAATAAAAATTGAAATTTATGTTTACAGTGCCATACATTTTTTTAGGAATGTATGTTGGTACTTGCCATAAAGCACTTACCAAAAAATTGGAAATGCATCCATATAAGGTCACAGTATTGCAAGAACTCCTTCCACCAGATTATGCAAAGATGGTGCAGTTTTGTCAATGGTTTAATGAAATTCTTAACAATGATAATGTTTTGGACCGTACTTTCTTCTCTGATGAAGCATGGTTTCATTTGTCCGGTTATGTAAATAGTCAGAACTACCGAACTTGGGCCACGGAGAATCCACATACCTTTATCGAAACAAGTTTACACCCAATTAAAATAGGGGTCTGGGTAGCAATTTCGAGAAGAAGGATTATAGGTCCAATATTTTTTTACGATACAGTAAATGCTGAAAGGTACCATAATATTCTGCATGAATTTTTTGAGCAACTTGATGATGAGGAACTTCAGAGGGGCTACTTTCAACAAGATGGGGCTCCTGCACACACAGCTCGGGCAACTTTGTAATACATAGCCGAATTTTATGAAGATAGAATAATTAGCAGAGATGTATGGCCACCTCGTTCTCCAGATCTAACGCCATTAGATTTCTTTTTATTTGGATATTTAAAAAATAAGGTCTTCAGAAACAGACCTCACAATGTTGATGAACTGGAGGAAGCAATTCGAGCCGAGATAGGACACATTACAGTTGACCAGATTCACAATGTGTTTGATAATTTAAAAGAAGAGTCAACATATGTCTGGAAAATGAAGGAAGACATTTTGAACACTTGCTATAGTGTTAATTGTTATTCCCTTATTAAATTATTGTTATCTTTGTTATTATGATACTTGCCCAATAACTTTTAGTTTTTTTCCGTTAAAGAATACATGGGCACCAACTTCATTTTTGATTACTGACTTAAAAATTTTAAAGAGAAAGATACTCTAGGACTCTCATGGCTGCTAAGCTATTTGTAAAATTATTGTTTTAGTTTTATTACATTTTAATGTTTGTGCATGACTACTTGTATTTTATTGTGATGTAACTATACTTTCTTTTTATTTTAGTATAATATTTAAATAATTGGAATTTTTTGTAGATTGTTGCATCTTAATTTCTTTTAGCATGTAATAATTATTCTAATTTCTTTTATTATGTAATAATTGACATTTAATTTATTAATAAAGTACAAATAAATCTAAGTCATGCCCACCATTTTAAGTCAAGTAGTTTTATTTAAATAATATAAATAAATTGTGTAAACTACAAGTTAATATGACTTGAATAGTCACAAAAGATGGCCTTAAGAGGTTTTTTGTGCACTAACATGGATTTGAATGCGGTTTCTTGCATTCAATTCGTATGAACATGTAGAAACTTTGTGAACAAATTTAACTAATGGGAAATGAATAACTGCATTTGTACCTTATAAAAATGCATTTTAAAATTAGCAATTATAAAAAAATTATAACTAGGTAAATAATGATGAAAATGGGCTCGAATTTGTTACTCAGGGGTTTTCGAGGTCGCTGAACACGAATATGACATTGGCAAGGGCCTGCGGAGTACCTGGTGCGCGCTAAGGATGGTGTAAACGTCATCTTCTAAAGTTTTACAACAAATCCTGATAATGTCAGTCAAACTGTGGTAAAACTCCAGTTGACGTTTACACTATCCTTAGCGCGCACCAGGTCTCCGTAGACCCTTGCCAATGTCATATTCGGCATGTCAGCCACCTTAAAAACCCCCGAGTAACAAATTCTCATTTCCATCATTATTTACCCAGTTATACATTTTTTATACCTAACTGCAAACCTTAAAATGCATTTTTTTAATGCAGAAATAAAGTTTTTCTATTCCAATAATTAAATTTGTTTACAAAGTTTGTAGACGTCGATACGAATCAAATAAAAAACCGCATTCAAATCCATTTTACATACAAAAATTATCCAAAAAAGCTGTAAAACTTGGTTCAAATTACGATTATTAAAAAAAAATTAATTTCCTAACCTTAAAAAAACAAAATATTTTTGACATTTAAAAATTGATTTTAAAATGCACGGCGCCAATGAGTACTTCTAGGGTTATTTTATTAAATTTTGTGCAACCTCTGAATAGGCAACCCGCAACATTTTTGGTCACGTGGTTACAGACATTAATAAGACCCTGTACAATTCATTTTAAAGTAAACAGGGCTTTATTTTAAAAATTCCCTGTACTGTTTTATAAAACGAATATAGCCATTTTGTGTATTTTTTTCCGTATAATTCAATAATCTAATTAGAAAAACATTTGAAACAAAAACAAAACAGTTACAGCACGAGTGACGTATTTTTTACCCCGGAATACCCCGTATATTTTTATAGCAATAGATATAGATTTTTACGAGGAATTCGGTGATATAGAGGTTGCTGGATTCATTTCCTGCGGTTCTGCTGCAATTGTCTAAAAACCGCATGATACTATAAGGATAGTTTCACCTGAAAAAACCTGGCTGCCACAGGTCACAGGTGCTTATTTGTCAAAGCCAAAAATTTTAAATTTACCAAATGTCGAGGTATTTAAAGTTTTTGGGCGGAACGTCAATTTAGGTGGTATGACAGCCCTATATACAGTGAAACCTGGTTAATTGGGATTTTAAGGAACTAAGGATTTTTTACCATTTAAAAAGGATTTCATTTATCCAGTTTTCCAACAAGTCAGGTTTAAAATAGTTACTCTCATTTACAGAGATAGTTTACCACTGACATATTAAAAATCTATTAAATATACTGCACAAAAATTGATAAAATTTTTTGGGGATTGAGCTACAGATAGTGATGAGCAAAGCAAGACCAAGACCAAGACCGGGCTAGTCTTGGTCTTGGTCTTGCAAGCTCAAAGAAGGTCTTGGTCTTGGTCTTGCTGCAAGAGTCTTGCTGGTCTTGCTTTTTTTTGATAGTAATAATTTAAACTCAGCAATCTTAAATAAAATATATCTTTTTAATACTTAAATATAAATAAAGATGGAGACTATATTTTTTGCCTTAAAATTTTAAAATATACCGATTTTAATCTTAAACGTACATTTGAATTATTTGATTAAAAAGCATATTTTATAGCGCCAGGGCCGGATTTAACTTTTTTCCGCCCATAGGCTAATAAGTATATTTTTGCTGCCCTAATATGCCAATATTTTTTGGATATCAAAACGCAAAATTTAGCAATAAAAGAATGTAAACTACATTAGCAATTTTTATAAAAATTTATTAAACAAATTTAACCAAAGTAAAACATACAAAAAATTAAATATCAATTCTTTAAAACAAACAAATTTTAGGATTTTTTTTATCTATTCGCTAAATATATATATTTTTTATTAATTTACCATTACATTTTTTTTTTAAATTTATCGTACATTTGCCGCCCATAATATTTGCTGCCCTAGGCTTCATCCTACTCTGCCTTTGCGCAAATCCACCCCTGTATGGAGCTCTATTTTGGTTAAATTAAGACACAAGCTTCTTTTATACATTTAGTGGCATATAGAAACATTTGGGAATAAGAATTATATAAATTTTCTTTGAAGAAGCATATAAAATTAAAACAAATACAAAACTGTGCACTGTGTAAGCAGAAAAAAACTTTTAATTTTAACCAGATGTGAAATTTCCATGAAAATAATTCTGATGTAAACATTGGTATCTGATTAAAAAAAAAGTTATTTAAAAAACTTTTTAGTTGATATGAACTTTTTATTATCAAATTAGTTAAACATTTGCCGTACAAAGTTTGTAGAAATACTTTATAAACAATTTGCAGATACAAGGGGACTCAATAGTGTGACAAAGCTCTATATCTCCGAAATCGTCCATGATAGTGAAAAACTAAACATACAAAAATTATAGACAAAAAGGGCATAAAATTTAAAATTATTTTTTATTCCAGAATTTTACGATCAAGCCACTACTACTCAAGAAAACTTCCTTATTTTTAGCTTTTCCCCTAAAAAAAATGTATGGCAAAAAATCAATTTAGAAAAAATCGCCACCCTGTATATTATGCTGAAAATTGTTGTTAAAAAGGAACAATGTCGACGTAGATGGTTTTTAAATATCATTTTCGGTTTTGACTTTACCGTCTAAACCGAAAGTGATTCGTACAATCCATTAAAAAAAAAGTCATCACATGACAAATATATTTTTCAATAATCCATTACTTTCACATTTATATCTTGATTTTAAGAAGTAATTTAGTAGTGCTACTTCTAACAGTGTGGATCAAAAAATAATTTATTTCTAGATTTTGGAGATTTTTAATCCACCCTGTAAGTGGCATCACTAGATAACTAATTAAAAAAAAACATTAGAAATATGAAAGTAATTTTTAGCTTCTATAACTTTTGTATCACTAGTTTTTCTCTGTCGTAAACGATTTTGGAAATGTTAAGCTATGTCGGACCATTAAGTCACCATCTCATTATTTTTAAAACGTGTTATTAAATTTACTCGTTATCATTGTTAAAGAACTATAGAACTCAAAGAATAAAGTGATTAATTTAATTATTATTTTATTAAAGAAACTCTTACGAATTAAATAATTGTCTCTTTTGGCAGTTCTTGACACATTTTTGGTCATGTCTGTATAAAATACCTCTGTATATTGAATATTTAAATTAAATATTATAATATCAAAAAAAAAAAAAAAAAAAGTCGCGAAAGTGCAAGAGTCTTGCAGGTCGGCCTTGGTCTTGCGTAGTCTTGCACACCTCGGTCTTGGTCTTGGTCTTGCAAGTGAAAGGGCGGTCTTGTTCTTGGTCTTGGTCTTGCTGCAAGACCAAGACCGCAAGACCAAGACCGGTCTCGCTCATCACTAGCTACAGAGTCCCATTTATAGAGGTTAACATCGAAAAAATCCTACAAATCAAAACTTATTTAACCAGGTTCGAAAAGTCCCATTAACAGATTGTAATTTCAATAATTGGGGTTTTTTACTTATACAAGTCCCACTTAACCAGGTTTCACTGTACACTTGACTAACGCTTCGTATTACGGCGTCTTCCATATCTCTGAAAACAAACAATAATTACCTCGTGCGGTATTCAAATAGCGCCTTACTTTAATTCCGTTGGCTCTAAACAAAGTACCTATATCTCTCTAATATATCCATGATTACAGCAGCTTTATAAATACCAAATTCCTCTTTCAAAAATCCAAAGTATTTCTCCCTTTATTAAGTAAATCGTTTTCGTGACAAACTAAACAAAGTGCACGCTCCTGTTTGATTGGTATAGGACAGGGGATAACAAAATTTAAACATGACTAACGATTTCCCCAAAATTTAAAAAAATCTTTTTTTAAAACAGCACTCCACTTCACCCAAAAAAATTTAATACAAACTACCAACAAACGACCTTTAATTCAATTTTTTGCTTACCATTCCGTTTGAAATTTAAGCTTTTAAAAAACATTAATTTGCATTTTGGTCTTCGGAAGAATTAAACATTTTTTAAAAAAAAGGTGAAGCGTAAACGTGATAAGCTCCAAGATTTCATACTGAAAATTCATACAGGTTTAAAAAAAAAGGGGTGGTATTTGGGAAAAAATTTTGAGATAATAAAGATTAGTATATTGTAAAACAATTTTTAAAAAAAAACCCTTTTTTTTACACGATTATGACAGTTTGGCAGTCACGAGGGGTGAAAAATGCTTATCAAACGAGTTTGTACACTATACTTTTTTTACGTCTGCCCTATTTTAGTATTTTTTGGGGTTTCCTTAAAAGTAAACCGTTACACTACCTTAAATGGAAATTATACGTTATTTTAATAAACAATGG
Source organism: Listronotus oregonensis (assembly GCA_019359885.1). Classification (NCBI taxonomy): domain Eukaryota; kingdom Metazoa; phylum Arthropoda; class Insecta; order Coleoptera; family Curculionidae; genus Listronotus; species Listronotus oregonensis. Next base: position 11,881 of record JAHBCN010020746.1, read on the forward strand.
AAAACAAATAAACGGTAAACCGACAACCGAAAACCATCGCCTCCTCAATACAGGGTTACTGAACGTTTATTGGCTTTTAAGCCTATTTTTACAGCGGAGATATGAGTAAATGGAAAAAATATAAAGTAGGCCATATTTTCAAAGTCTGAACCGTGCAAAAAAATTTCACACGGGTTTATAAATTTAATCACTTTCGGGGGTTTGTTTCCCGTATGTTAATTGGTGTTTTCGTAGCAGTCGTAGGAAAACATATTCAAAGGCTTCATTTAAATTTTCCCAAACCGCATTCCTTTTACGAATGCTAAAATTGGGCCTGCTCTAAGGTTTTATAAAATTTAAAAAACTTGACAAAAAAGAATGGCAAAGGTATCAACGTTTAATGACCGATCGGCCACCACTTCAAGAAATAAAAAAATATTTAAATTATTAACAACAATTAAAATTATTTAAATTTCTTATTCAAATAAACGACAATTCTAAGGCGCATTTTTAAATATTTATAACTTAATGTCACTTGTGACGGTGTATAAAGTTGACAAAAATATCGTGGATTTGTAACTCGAAAATTGCACGATAGCTGCAACAAGTCCTAAATTAATGCAATGCAATTAAAACTGCATCAGCCCACCTTTACAATTTATTTAGATTCAAAACTTATTTTACATATTAACCACTCTCCTTTAACAAAAATACAAATATAAAGGCAACCAGCCTACAACCGATTCATTTAATTTTATTATGCCAACTGTGGTTTAAAGTAATAAGTTTAAATAAATAAATAAATATATATATATATATATATATATAATATATATATATATATATATATATATATATATATATATATATATATTTCGAAAAATATTGATTAAACAATTTTCCGGATTTTTTTTTAAACCCAAAAAAATAGGGACTTTTAAATTGACAATTATTTTTTGATTTTCCCCCGTATCTCTTAAGCGAGCGAAAATTTTAAAATTTTGTTTTTACCATTTTAACTTGGACTCAACGCACATAATGCCTACATTAGTTTTTTAATAGCAGTAACACTTATGAAGATATCCTATAAAAGCGTCGAGCATGAACACTCTGTACTATTATAAGGGTATTTCTCTGTAAACTGGGCACTGTCTCAGGCCGATATAATATAAAAAATATAGTTCACTTTATTAGTAGTACTCAACTTAAAAATATAATCACTAATTTATCGCTCTCCATCTTACAATATCCATTAAAATAAAGTTCATTACATCAAAAACGTCTTTATAATGCTCAAAAAAACAATCCTTGCATGTCACAAAACAGTTCCCTGGCGAAAAAGGTGTTTATCTCACAATTGTTAAAAAAAAATACTTATAATAGTTAAAATCTAATGTACTTTTTACTGGCAATTTAAAAGAAATTTATTTTTTAACTAAATAATACACCTAAAAAAAACATTCTAATTTTTGTTACCAATTTTATGCTCAGTCCCCTGGCTCTTATTTAAAACTGCCCTAATAACATTTACTACAATTAATCCTTATTTCTATGTATCGCTTTGTATGCTTTTTAGGTTTGCCCAATGATAATAATTAAATAAAATTATTAACCTATGAAAAAAACTAACCAGGGACTGTTTGTCAAGACAAAAAAAAAGGCTAAAAATTGCCCAGTTTACAGAGAAATATCCATAAACATAGCATACCTACAGTATCGGACAAAATTAAAGCAACTTTTAAAATATTTGCATAAATTGTTTATATTGAATTCTCTACAAAATGTTTTATAAAAATATGTTTGTTTGCCAGGCAAGAATGTTGTTTGTTTACTGTACAGTTTTTCTTGTGCCTAAAAGTCGAGATAAAAAAGGATCATAAAAACAACCGCGACAAAATTAGAGCAATTTAAAAACAAACTGGATTTAGTATTGTATGAGAAACTGTGCAGTTGTGAGGTTTTTATTTAAAATATGCCTCGTGGTGTGCATTATTCGCTGGACCTAAAACAAAAAATTATTGATGCCTATTTATCTGGGAAAAAGTAAGTATGGATATCAACTACGTTTGGAGTTCAAAAAGACGTATCAAAAATTATTAAAAATTACCGAATCCGAGGTAGGGTTACGACCTTTAAGCGTGGTGGTCGACCAAGAAAAACCACGAAAAACTTGGACAGGCGCATTAAACGACTTAGTATAAAAGATCCAGGAATGTCTTCGACTCAGATTTTAGCCGCAGTTGGTGACGTAAACGTGTCTTCCAGGACTATTCAACGTCGTTTAGTGGATTTTTTGGGTTACCAACGAGAAAATCAGCCAAAAAACCCTTTTTATCTAAGAAAAATAGGGACGCAAGAATGTTATTTGCTAGGTTTCATCAAAACTGGACCACCCACGATTGGAAAAAGGTACTTTTTTCTGACGAATCTAAATTTCTTATATTTTCAAATGACAAAAGACAATTTGTAAGACGTCCTACAGGAAAAAGGCTTGACCCAAAGTACGTTGCTACTACTGTTAATGGTGGCGGCAATATCATGGTGTGGGGCTGCTTTTCGGTTTATGGAATAGGTCCTATTTACAGAATTAGGGGCATAATGGACAGGTTCGAATATGTTAATATATTGGAAAACATAATGCTGCCTTATGCGGAAGGGGAAATGCCCCTAAAATTCACATTCCAACATGACAACGATCCAAAACACAACGCTAAAATTGTAAAAATGGTTTACTAAGCAAAAAAATTTAAAGTTTTAAAGTTGGGCCCCCGCAATCGCCAGACCTAATTTCCATAGAAAATCTATGGGAAATAGTGGAAAAAAGTGTTCGTCGATCACAAATACATAATGCTGATCTTTGTTTGAAGAATCCGTTTAGGTGGAATTCCATAGATGAAGACGAATAAACAATCTGGTAGCTTAAGGCCGAAAAGATGCGATGAAGTCTTTGGAACAA